>JAUUDW010000024.1:23090-36609 GCA_032361385.1 Panulirus guttatus
TCTCTCTCTCTCTCTCTCTCTCTCTCTCTCTCTCTCTCTCTCTCTCTCTCTCTCTCTCTCTCTCTCTCTCCCATAAAGAATGCGTAGTGACTGGGTTAACCATTTGAATATACATGCGTTTTCTTGGCTGTCCATTAGGCTCAGAAAATTTAATCTGAGTCCAAGATACTTGCTGCCTTATTTTGCTTTCAGTTCCCTTTTTTCAGGAAATATGCTGTCATTTGTTTCTCATGTAGAGAAGGATATGAAATGAGATGTCATTTATAAGCAGGCTTTGTCAACACTTGAGAGCTGTGTTTGCAATATACAAGTGCTAGTTACAGTCAGCTTTACTAATTTTCTGCTGCTTGAGGTAAGGGTGGGGCTAATTCATTTTGTTTTGTCTACTTTGACATATATAGAGTGAAACCTAAATGGGAGTTTTGAATCCATATATCCTTTGCTCACCTTATTTAGGCTGAGAAGAGAGTCTCCTGGTCTCACAGTCCCATCCCCCTATTTTTATATATGTAAAATGGCTATTTATTATGTTGCCTCATATGTAGGCTCAGCCCAGTGAGCATCAGTGTGAGCACTTTCTCATAGAAAGGTCAGAACTCCAATTTACAGCTTGAATAGCATGTACCTACAAAGGTGCACCCTCTTCTGCCACCATGATACATATGAAGCAGGCTAATGCTCATTTACAGAACCAAAGTAGCCCACTTTGGTGTGCGAAGACATAGACATGGAAGTAAAAGTGGTATCACCTCGTCTAACTCTAATCATTCACTTTTTCCCACATCTTTGTGTGATGCTGTTAACTTTTGCTCTTTATAATTGTGATATTGTGGTGTTTTCACCTTGTGACCTATTCTTCTGGCCATCTGAGTAGCCAGTTTTGTATCCTTTTCATTTGATAATATGATACATATTTTAGGTGTTTTGGTCAGTTGGATGGGTGTCACTGGCCCTGAGATCATTGTTGTTTTCAAAATAAGCTTTTGCTTTTTAGAGTAATTCATCATGCATGTTTAAATTTTGAGAGTTTTAACTAGATATGCTGTCAATATTGATTAACTCCAAAGGCGAGGATGAATAAGGTGGGTTAGCTGTAAGCTAGCTGCTCTGTCAGGAACATGACCCGGGCCCCTTGAATCATTGTTGCATTTTTCACGACAAGAATGAAACCAGTAATACCACAGCATTGTATAATAGTAAGTTGAAGGAGCCCTTATCTGCAGGATTTGACATCAGTGTTTCTAACTTATTTAGAGTTTACTGTTGAAATCATTTTTTCTTGAAAGCCTAATGTTGTCTCATCTCATCCGAAATGGAAGTGTTTGAAGGACCATGATCTTTGATAGTTTGCTGGTTTTACTGGAAGTCAGTTCCATATAGTTTGAGATCAAGAGGCATTAGCCAAATTTATTTAATTGCAGACTTGGAAATACTGAAAATTTGAAAATCAGTTTTCATATTTAAAGTGTGATATAAAACCAAAGCCTCTTGCTGAAAATGAGATAGCTGGATGTACAGAAAGGCCTGTATTGATACAGTCCTGGAGGACTTTTCCCTTGTAAAAGTTCTCAAGATGCATAAGGATTTCATGAGCCTTACAAATGTTTGCATGGGATATTTGTTCATCCACCATCTTCTAAGCTTCTGCCTTGAAGGAAAGTTTCATGATGGATTGAGATTTTGTCACTCCACTCACAACCAAGACTAACTCAAAGATCACTTTATGAAATGAAAGTGGCTTCTAACTTGGCTTTAGGAAGAAATCTTGTACTGAATTAGCAAAAGAGGTCTGGAGCATTTAACAAACATCTTAATGAGATGATACTTCTGTAAAGATGTAGTTGAAGTATCTTGTGTAGCTCCGGGTATACGACCTTAGAAGAGGATGATCTAAATCAAAAGTCAAGTTGTTCAGGCAGAGAATTTTATAAGATCCCACCTTTATATGGATAAACTCTGATGTTCACGGGACTCAGTCAAGAGGTGAGAAGCATAGGTTTTGAAGTATGGAAAACCATTTTTTCCTGAGGGCAAAGCCCTTGAATGATCTTTTTTTTTTCTCCTCAACTCTTAAAAAAAAGAATCCTGGGTCTGTACAGTAACAGGCATGAGGCCAATAATCCAGTGGATGATGATTGATACGGGTTATTTGCTGGATGGTACCATCTGCAGCTCCATGTTTGTAATGTCAGAGGCCAAAGCAGCTTGCTGTAGGTCTGTAAATAAGTATCTCCTGGCCTCATGTATATCAAGGTGGTAAAGAGGGTTGAAATCCTGGTGAATACACCTTTTTTAGGTGGTATGACAGTGCTTTAACCCCTCTGTGAGCAGTTGTTCTCCAGTGTTCATAGGGTTCTGCCTCTGGTAGAGAAATTGTTTTTCATACATCTAAGCCTACATTTTTCTTATACCATGTGGGCACAGAAATATGAAGCAGGTATTTAGGGGTCTATCATCTCTTACATCAGCATTTCATTAACTAGTATTTTTACCTTTAGATGACACCACTGTCCTTGTACAGTTAACTTTGTACGTTTTCCATAGTATACTGTTTTGTGTTGATCAAATTTTTCTCATTATATTGAGGCAGTTTTAAGCAGTGATGTCAGCTTATGCAGTTATGTGTGTACAGTATCTCACTTAATTGTTTACAATTTTAGTTAATGTAGATATTTATTTGGCAATTTCTATTATCTCGTGTTGAACAGAATTGATTACCAGATGTTGTTGACTGTGAATGCTTTATTATAGGCACTTTGTTATAATTTCTTAAATGCAGATTTAACAAACTACACATTTCCCCTTCATTTATCACTTATTCAATGGATACACTTGCAGATGTACTGTTGGAAGAAAAATATTTTAACAAGAAATTTTAAATGTGAGGGAACTATGATATAAACAGTTCATATCCTTATTTTTTAAAATCCACATATCCCCTAGAGAACATAGGTCAAAATGTAATCCAAAGATCTGTAACAGATTTAGGTGGTTCAAGCTCTTCAAATCATTGTTTTGCCATGGTAATAATGTATATATTTGTCATAAAAGCCTAGCCAATATTTTTGTAATTAGACGTGCAGTCCCTAATCACAAAATGTTAATAAAGTGAACTTCAGTGAGATGTGATCAGTGAAGAACTCTGAATTATCTAAATCTGCACCCTAGTGGGTAAATTAAAAACCAGGTTTGAAATGAATCTCTTGGGGATATTATATTGAGGCCCATGCGCATCTCTGTCTAGTCACCAAAATTTGTCTGCATATTTATATACAGTATCTCATTTGAACGTGTCTTCTTGTAACCATAATTTGTTTTCATATGTCTTTTATATTTATATTTTTGCTTACCACAAGTTAGTGTTTAGAGTATGAAGGACTTGTTTTACACAAATAACCCAAACCTGCATTATTTGTAGTTAAATCAACTACAATATAAATTATAACAGGATAGAATGTTAATTTCCTGACAGATGTACTTCCTTACAATGTGGTGTGTCTTAGGATGTTTATAGAACATTATGTAACCATGAAATAAACAGATTATAAATGTCATTAAGTCACCTTTGAATGTTTCCCCATTGAAGATGAACTGTTGGAATGAGATATTTTGTTTAGCTTAATCACTATTATCAGCATGGACAAAGTAGTTTTTATGTTGTCCAAGGAAACTCTACCACAGGCAAAAGAAAAGGAATTGTACTTTTGCCCTTTAATGTTTCTTGTCGTTGCTCACATCCACTTGCAGCTGCAATTGGTAGTCTGCCACACAGTCTCAGACTGCACAACATTCTTTGAAGGATTACTGTATTCCTACATCTCTTTCCTTGCTGCTATTGCTTTTGTGATATTTTTCTTTATTTGTATCCTGTATGCTTCTTTACATACACAGAGAAGGATGATTAATGTTATCTCCACACTTTGCCTTCATAGGCTATATCCATACCCAATGTTGAACATCTAGCAGCAAAACTAAATGTGTCAAAGAATTTCACTTGTTTAATGTAAGTTGCTTGGAAGTCACTTGTATAATGCACTTATGAAGTGATTTAAGTTTTCGAAAATATTACTGTGCCTTAAATATTTGGTTGAGTGTTTTATTGCTAAGCTTGAGTTTGTTGGATCAAGTTCTGCTAACAACTATTTTGGAAGATGATTTACAGTTGATTCAGCTGTAAATGTTTACAAAGTCTGGGTTACTTGGGGAACAGAGATAGTCAAACATGTTTGCAACCATATTACTCTGTGTAACTTGAGAGACTGGCATATACTAGCCATACCAGCCCAGTAGTATCAGGACTTAGAAAAAAGTGAAGATTAGAAGATGAATGGAGATGTGATTTTTTCTGATTCATTGATGTAATGTACAAAAGCATTTGCATATGAAGGTTGAACAATTGAGTAACTTCATATTTAGTCTTTGGTTTTAGATAGTATTTGGTAGGCAATCAGTGACCAAGGAGGTATATTTCCAGTACTACTTGCCTGGTTATCCGGGGGGTTAGTGATGGCTGCGTAGTGAGCCAGCACTTCAATAGTTGTCAAGCTGCACTCCTCTGACCCATCTAGCTGGCTTTTGTTTTTACCTCACCCACATGTGGACTGCAGGCATTCTGTCCACAAGTATACACTCTATCCTTGTTGCACATAAAACTTGACAACACTGAACTTATACAGGTCATTCTTTGTAACAGTAGATTTTCCTGTGGTGAGCTGTGTCTGCTAGCCCTGCTTTTTGGCAATATGTTTGGAGCAATAGATTGAAGGTAGGACCATTTGGTAGAAGTAGTTGGTAGGAACATTATACAGGAGCATTAGGTAGCAGTCTGTAGGAACATTAGCTACAAGCCTCTGCAAACATATAGCTAGGCTTGCCCTCTGCCGGTGGCCTGTAAAGGATGAGGCACTAAATGTTAAGAAGCAGCACTGGAGTTTCACCAGTTATGGAGACCCTATTGCTTTGGCCAACCCTGTGAGGGAGTTCCAGAGGGGAACAGATGTCAGAGATATAGATAGATAGTTTTAAGTTTGATCATGTGAGACCTTGGTTACCATAATAATCTATAAAGCATATTCTCATGAGTATTCCCTCATCAACAGTTTTTTCACATTTGAAAAGGAATGGAGTCAGGTTGAAAGAAAATCAAATGGTAGCAGTGGGATTAAGTGATGTTAAATAGAAAAGAAAGGGAGGAAATGAGAGGAATTATATTTGGGTAATTTGGTCAGGTGAATATGTTTGTAAAAAGTAGGGATTGAATAAAGAGTTTATAACCACCTGTATTGATAAAAAGCAGAGGAAGTGCTTGTGGAAAATTGGCATATGACTATTCCTTTTTGTGATCTGTCCCATGAACATGAAAGATTTTCTTTGATATATTCAGAAAGATCAGGATTTGGTTTTCCAACCATCAGTATTTCTACTGAGGAAGCACTAACCTTCATTCTACCAATCAGTTAGATTGTCATAGAGATGATATTATTGAGGCAATCAGGACCTTAGGGCACCCGTCTATGAATCAATATTCCTTGCCAGGTCGTAGTAAGCCATGGGTCCCTTCCCCTTTCTTTTGGTTGGATAATTTTGACTTTGAGCTTCATACAACAAGATTGCTACAGTAGAACCTGTTCTAGATACCATAACAAGATTGTTACAGTAGAACCTGTTCTTGGTACCATTTTGTCTTGGAGAGTAACTGAACCTCTATTCTCCATAAATTTTGATGGTCAGTCCTAGCTTCTCGTTTGAGAAGGCTATTTGTTGTTGACTAATGGAGCTTAAAAGTTGGATATTAATTCACAGGAAGCTTGATTTTTATTATTTTTAGGTTTCTCACTACCACAACCCTCTTCATAGAAGAACTTGTTTGATGTTAAGCAGACCCTCACAGAGCTCAAACAGCTAGCTTTGGTATTTTTTGAAGATATTTTGGAAGTTCCCAGTGTCATCAGAATTGCCCTTAGGGAGAGACACTGTTTCTTCTTTGGCCTTTGAGACCACCATATCACTTTGAATGTTTTTTCTGCTTATCCTAATATGTTCCAGATCCTTGAGGGGAATAAATCTTTCCTCAAATCATAAAACATCAGATTTTACCTTTAAAATTGTTCAAGCAGTCTGTGAATGAGAATTTTCTTAAACTGTTTGGACTTTCTCCAGAGTGGTCATTTAGATGCAATAAGAACAAAGTCCATCATTTTTAAATTACTTCTTATTTCCCCAGGCCATGCCAAGTCAAATGGTACAGCCCACTGGTTGTTTCATCCTACTTTCTTCATATCCCACTGGAAAGTTTACTCAAAGTCTTTGCAGATATTTCTGCATTTTGTGAATCCTCGCTCTCACTGGAGCTCGCTAGAAGAGTCTTGAGGGATTCCTCAAAACATCTTTCAGTTCCATGCTGAGAGACTTTTATGCAGTCTCTGCTTTCTCAGCAACAATGCAGATGACAGGCTGCAATTCTGTTCATAAGCAGAGTAGTTAGAGGTGTTGCAGTCCTTACCCTTCCATGTCTCCATTTTTCCCTGTGATGCCATTCATAAGGTTCTTAGAGCAAGATCTTCTAGAACAATCATTTTGAAATAAACTTGTTGTTAACCTTGTCTCTTGCTGAAAAGTACAAGGAGGAGACAGCATGTTTAGGACTCCACCACTTATTTTAAGGGAGTGCTTTTAGTGGGCTTCGCCATTTCTTCCATACTTATCTGAGAAAGAAAAGCCTTAGTGCTTATAAGCCCAAATTTGCCAAAGGTGCAGATACTTTGTCGAGATCAGACACAATGTTGACAGAAATATATACAGAAAAGATTTTCAACTGGATCCTTTCTTTAGAAGTGGCACCCAAGGTGGATTTCTATGCTAGCAAAATAGTGCATTACTAATGATGTATCTACAGTTTTATGTGTGGGGTAGGTGCAACGGATGCTCTGTCCTTGGTCTGGAATTATTGGAACCAGTTTTATCTTTTCCCTCAGCAAATCTAATGGGAAAAGTTCTCAAACTAGTTGGCTTGGAATTAGTAATGCTGGGTGCCCTAAAGTTGGACAAGCAACCTTGGTGCTGTGGACTTTTTAGTTGATACCACAGGATCTAGACCACCTTAGGTTTATTTTGCAGGACCCAGACCTGGAAATCATGGATTCTGGAATTCACATGCATGAATTTTCTCAAGTACTTCTACAGGCAGAGGTTTGTAGAAAGCCTAGCCGATGACCTTTTACACAACATTTGCCCTTCAGTTCAAAGGGAATGCCAATCTGTCTGAAAAGCCATACAGTCCTACCATGAAGAAGTGGATATGACTGGAGCCTCATGTTTAGAGTTTTTCTGTAGGCTTTATGATAGCAAGAATAATGCTGCTAAAACTTTTACTTTATATAAGAACCCTAATCTTTGGATTATGATATTAATCTGACAGGCCCTGCTTGGGATAAACCTCTATGATCCACTGGAATCCAAGTGAGGGCATTCAAAAGGCCTAGACCTTTTGCACTGTAATAGTTTTATGGCTGCTTAGGTCCTTAATATCTTTTCATAAAAACCTTTTCCCTGTACCCATGGGATTTTGAAGGAGAGTTAGTGAATTACATGCTTGTTCAGTCACAAGAAATTTTCTTTCTTTGATGACATTCTGTTATTTTTTAAGATAAGCCCAAACCATGTATTTTCTGCTAAGAATGAAACTATTGGATTTATAAATAGCACAAGTGTCATTCACTCCAAGAAGACTTCATCAAGTGAACATCATTCCTTGTGACAGTTAAATTTTATAAAGACCTTTTGGACTTCACCAGAGATTATTGAAGGGACAGCTTATTTATGTACCCTGGAACCTTGGAAACCCTTTTAATGAAGAATTTGTGGACCTAGAAACTCATTCTGTTGGCTCAACCTGAGATTTAAGCTGTAGCATATGTTGTAAGGAAGGTGGCCTTTACCTTATCCCTCCTCAGAAACTTCTTGTAGGAGGAAATCAGAAAGATGATTTTAATTTAGATATTGCAGATCTTCTCTAGGTGGCTCTGGGGATTCCTCCCTCAGGAGAGAGAGGTTTGAGTGTAACTGAATCATCATTGAAGGTAAAGGTATTTATTTTTGCTTTTAAGCATAGTTTTCTTATTAGATAATTTTCATTAAATCGACCTACATTTAGAAACTCTCTCATGCATGTGTGATAGACTAAAGAGGAGAGGATTGTAGGTTTTGAAAATTGATAAACCTTTTCTCTCTCAGGTGGTGTTCCACTAGAATTTTTGTCTGATTGTCCAACCTACCCTGCCTTTCCCTCTCCTATTTTTAGAACCTATTCTGTATCACATGTAACTACTTTTGTGTTGATGCCCATGACTGTGAATTCTGAGCTGCTTGTGGCTGGGACTGAGTGAGTCATTGACGTTATATCTGTTGCCAACTATGATTACACAAAGTTGGGCCCAAAATGAGCAAGCTGGCATCAGCATGAATGAGTGGTTACCAAAGTGTGAGGTAAGCCAGTGCTTCCTCAACAGAAATACTGAGGGTTGGAAGGCCCAAACCCTGATTTTCGCAGAGATATCTGAGAGTTTCTCACATTTGTGTTACACTGCTGTGTAGAAAAAAGTTTTTCAATTTTAAGAACATACACTTATAGTTTTATCAATAAGAACTGAAAATTAGTATTGCTTAAGTGGAGATTTTTGTAGGGATCTGCATTAGTAAATGACAGGAAGAGTGTAATTTTTTCTTTTCATAGAACTGCATGAGTCAGTGAAAGAAGAAAGAATGCAGTAATATTATATAATTGGTAAGTAGGAAGTATTAGCAGAGAAAATACAGCTTTTGTACAAAGGAGAATGGTGTAAGCTTGGTTAAGTTGAGTACTGGATGTGTTTGTATTACAAATACCTTTTCTAGATAAAATTCGGTTCCCTAGTACAAAGAATATCTGTCATTGATGTGGAAGACATTATTTTAGCCAGTTGCCTCACCTGCCATCTATCATGCAGTTTTTGTGACATTACTATATGAATTAATGGGCAAGATAGGTAAACACTTGATTTGTAAACCATGGCCATATTAAATGCTGGAATAAGTGTAAGTATAATGTATCCATTGAGAGAGGTGTTAAAAAGAATTTACGTAAAACAATGCTATAATTTCTTGCTAGTCATTACTGTACCACTCTAGAACCAATGCACAGCTATTCCACTACTCACTCTTTCTTAGTCATTAGTTTAAAGAGGTAGGCTAAGCTTATCTAAATGTTTGCCCTCTACGTTTGATGATATATTCCCTTGAATGTCAGTGTTCTTTCAGTGTTTACACTTTCTTAATATACACCTGACTCTCTTACCCTCTTTTATGAGGTAGCTATAGGACCAAATATTCCGTGGCCTCATTTGCACATGTCAAATCCTTAGCTGTCATGTATAATATACAAATACCAGAGACTACCATCTATAACCGAGCCCCAAAGACTACTCCTCTGTTTACTTTGATTGCTTCTGCCATGGTTCTTCTGTTTGACTGCACTTCTATCCAGTGCACACCTCTTACCTTGAATGTTCAAGACCCAATACCTCAAATCATCTTTCATTCCATTCCTCCATCTCCTCCCCTTTACTTTCACAACCTTTGGCATAGATCTTCTTTTTCAGTCTCTCCTCTGTCATCTTTCCATATATCTGGACCATCTTAGCATGTTGGCCCTCGTTGTCACTACAGTCACAACTTTCCCTTTCTCTGATTATGTTATTTCGTACATGATCAATCCACCTCATGCCACACATCTGTAATCATTTTATTTCCTTCACAATAACCTTCTTCCTTTCTTTTGTATTCATGGTCTAAGACTCACATCCATACAATACAGGACTACTGTCCCTTTAAACAAACCTAACTTTGCCCTGACAGACACTGACCTTTCCTTCCATGCACTCATTAACACATCCAGGACTTTAGCCTCCTCGTCCTGCCTGTGATTTATTTTAGCCTCCAAGGCCCTATTCACTGCTATATCCACACTCAAGTACATAAAGCTTGTAGCTTCCTCTTGGGCCTTCTCATATAAACCTATATTCAAACCATCCTTATTACCAAGCAGTTTTGTTTACATTTTTCAGCTTTCTTCTTTTGCACATGCTCCCAAATTCTGCCTTAAGCTTCTGGTGTTTCTGTCTAGTCTACCATCAGCAAACTAATTCACCTCCAATGACCCCCGACCCACCTCCAGCGTACTGCAGACCTGCCTCAAGCTCCAAGACTCACGCATTATAATCCTTCACCACCCATTCATGAGCAGGTTAAACAGTCATGATGACATAACACATCCTTGACACTGACCCACTTATCCTGGGAACCACAAAGTCTGCTTCCTTCTTACTGGCACTAATTCTTTGCACTTTTAGTAAAAACTCCTCACTGTATATAGTAACTTCCCATTTTCACATATTCATAGCACTTTTCATTATGCACATTTCAACCTTTCTAATGCTTTTTGCAGATCCATAAATGTAATATACACTGCCCTTTTTTTTTCTAGTTACTTCTCTTATGCATTCTTCAAAGCAATTTCTTGGTCCACACACACACACTACTGCTGAAACCATATTGCTTCTGTGCTTGAAACATCCCTCATAATTACCACTTTTCCATACAACTTACAGTTAGACTCAACAGACTTATACCTTCATTCACATGGCCTTGTATAATGACAGGGATACATTCTGAGGGACTTGTAGTTATAGCAATCAGTCATTGTATGTCATTGAAAACCACATTATAAGGGGAGTTATGTTCCTGACCGCAAATTTCCCCAATGCATTTCATATTCGATGAATATACCCAAAATAGCTTCCTGTCTGTATACCATTCTCTAATAGGATGTAAGTTAGACTATGTAATCCAACATGCAGGTGGATCAGAAGAAATGTAATGTTACTGAGAATGCAGGTGATGAGGACTTGGGGTGGGATGGGGGTGAAGTGAAAGTTGCAAGGAGGGAGAAGGGGGATATCTGATTCAGCATCTGTTTCAACTGGATATGGAAAAGGAGATGTGCTTTGTCTTGAAAGAGCTATTCAATGTCAGCACAGTGGTCTGCCTTTTACTGACTTCAGAAATTTATATATAGGCATATGAAGCTTTGACAAGCTGTTTAGAGAATGTAAGGGCACATTCATGATCAGGATCCATGTGATTAATGAGAGCCACAACTTTGTCTGAATAATCATATTGTACTTTTAATCCTTTCTGTGTGAATCTACCAGTGCATTCCCTCTCCTTTTGAATTTTTTTGCTTTTCAACTGCCTGAGTTCTTCACTGATCATTTCCTCAAAATATGACACCAGCAACTCAGTCATCAGTCATATCCTGCTCTTCAACTTTTTCAAAGCCAACACTGTTGAAGAGAGTGACAGTTTTCTGCTTGGTCTTGGTCATTGTTTCTTCCTGCCAGATCTTTAATGAAATTCTTCCACCATTCCCTGATTGTAGACTTACCCTCCCTATCTGTACCACTGAGGAGTTGGCAGAATATCTTTCCTCAGGTAAAATGCCTTGAAGGTGGCAATAATGCCTAGATGCTTTGGCTGAAGCAAGAGAGGAACTCCAACCTAATGTTTGGATTTATCTCAGGTAGTTGCTGAAGATGGCCTGGTGCATTGTAGTTATGTATTTGTACTATATGGTGAAAAAGATTTACATTTCTAAACATTTTCTTCTATCTTATAATGTATTAAATTTATGTAGTCTGTCTAAAGTACTGATATCCTCAGGCATTCTGTTCCATTCATTCACCACTCTTATACTATAGAAGTACTTCCTTACATCTTTTTAATTTCAAGTTATGTACTCTGGTTGATCCTTTCCCAAATCTCACAAAATTCTGTTCGCTGTCCATCTCATGGAATTGTTGTCGAAGTTTAAAGGTTATGATCAGGTCACCCCTCATACTATTTTCTTCTTAGATAAGCAAATCGAAAGCCTTTAACCTTTCCTGTAACTTAGCTCCCTTAATTTGGGTACCATCTTTGTTGCCTTTCTTTGGGTCTTCTCTATTAGCTTTTTGTGCTTCTTTAGGTGTGATGACCAATTTTGAGAAGCACATTCTTGTTTTGATGTAATGTAGGATATAAATAGTTTGCTAAATATTTCCTTATCCAAATACATGAACGCTATTTGGATATTTGCCAGAAAAGAGTATGAATCCTCTGCTCCTCTCATAATGTGGGACTTTCGTGACAGGTTAGGGACTGTGTTGATCCCCATGTCCTTCTCACACACAGAATCATGAAGCTTATTTATGGCTAGATAATAATCATATTGAGGCCTTCCTTTACTTTGTCCCCTCCTCATTACTTTACATTGGCTTGAGTTGAATTTCATCAACCATGTGTCAGAGTAGCTTTGAAGTCTGTTCAGGTTCCTGATAAAGTCCTTGCTTTTCACTTCCCTCAAGACCTGTGCATCATCTACAAACATATCCGTACATTTCAGGTGAGTCAATCAATAGATCAAAAAAAAAAAAAATGGTCCCAGGATAGAACTGTAGGGCACTCTTCTAGTGACCATATGGAAAAAGCTCCTCTGACATGTGTCCTTTGTTCCCTTCCTCAAAGATTATCTTCTATCCATCAAATTAGTCTCCCTGTTATTCTTACCAGGTATTGCAGCTTCTTAATCAGCCTCCCATGTGGTACTGTGAAATGCTTTCTGGCATTCAAGATATAAACAGTCTATCAGCCTTTCCTTTTGTCCAAGACAAAGCTCATTCTTACATATTATGTAGGTGGTTCAGTACCCATAACCTTTCCTAAAACCATGTTGCCATTCACTTAAGTAATTTCTCCTATGTAGAAAGTCATCCATTTGCCTTTTGATTAAGTTTTCCAGTACCTTAAGGAGACTAATCTCCCTTCTTACAGATGGGCATGATCATTTTTGCCCTTTTCCATTTCCATGGCACCTTGCCATTCTCCAGCAACTTCTTATATTTTAAGAGGTCTGTCTAGTGTATTTGCAGACTTTTTAAGTACAGAAGGGACATTTCATCGGGATCATGAGCCTTATATGGGTCAAGAACTTTTAGTGTTCCCTTAATGTCTTTTCTAGATAATTCACTATTTTCAAAAGCCTCCTCCCTATCCCATCTCATTAGAGATGGGGTTATGGTGTTTTCCATTGTGAAAACACTTTTGCACTTGTTAATCAGCTCTTCACGTATCCTTACATCATCCTCAACTATTTTTCTCTCTGAATTCCTAAATCTGACTAGCGGATCTCTAACTGACCACCTACTTCTGACGAATTTATGGAAAAGTTTTGGATTTTCACCTCCTTTATCCATCATAATCATTTTAGAATTTCTCTGCTCTTCCTTTCTTATTCTGCTGCAGTAATTACTTGCTTTCTTATACCTTGTATGAGCTTGCAGGCTGGAGTGTTGCCTATATTTCTGCCATTCCACACCTTGAAACTCCATTACTTTTTGACATCTTTGATTAAACCAATCTTCTGTCTTTCTTAACCTTCTTTCTGTAT
>JAUUDW010000024.1:134992-147545 GCA_032361385.1 Panulirus guttatus
CTATTGTATCCCCCTACACAAGACATTTCAAATCTTAACTAGTTGAAATATAGTCGCTGTCATGAAATTTATGTCAAAGAACTCAGTTTGGGTTTTGTCTCTTCCTGATTCAAACTAAACAGTGACAGTTTACAGTCACATCTGGTATTAGGCATAAAATCTACAAATAGATATATATGTATTGACATGTCAGTCTCTTCTTAAGTAGATTAACCTGATGGTTAGTTGTCAGTAGGGAATAACTTTTATCTTTACTTTTTATTTATTGTTATTCTGTTTTCTACATGGAGCAAGAGTTAATCCAGTTCCTCATCACAATTATTTCACTCTGTATCTTTATACATTGTAACACATTCCCCCTTTTCATCTTTTTGTATCTATTCTTCCTCAAAAAAATATTTACAAGAAACACATTTCCTTTGCTTTTTACCTCTGTTCACTAAACAGTAAAAATGGAGGAAGGGGATCCATATGTAAATTTAGCATTAGGGGTACATCTGGAGTATAATCTCTGTATGCATTCATACACAACTGAAGGGTGTAGTATTGTAGATGTACTGGAGCATTTTATATTTTAGAAGTTTCATGTCGCTTTACATTTTAACCTCCACTATTCAGTGTTTCAGATGAAAGCATTGTTTCTTATACGTAGTAATATATGTCAGAATAATGATAGAAATTGATGTAGTTATTCTACTTTTGCTCAAAAACCAAACACATGCTCTACCAATGGGTTTTGATTATTATGTTCGAAATTGTAATGAATGCATGGATAATTTTACATTTCCTTTTAAATCTTGTTTCTTAGCAATGTTACACACTTTCCCAGAAATGGAATGACAATCTGGTTTTAGTGTATTTTAATAGAAAAGCAATAACCCAGCAGCTATGTTAGAGCCCATTGTAGCACTTCAGATCTAACATTTTCCATCCGTTAACTGCTCACGTCAGTCTTCTTTAAAACAATTGTGCCACTTTGAACCAAGCTTGGCAGGAGCATCCTTTATCAAAATTATTTTACTAACCTCAGCCACCATCCAAGATGGCTGCTATTATCACAGTCTGTCTGTGAACTTTTCATATTTCAGCATTCTCCTCAGAAAGATTTTTAACCAATTAGATCCAAGCCTGGAAGTGATGGTGCTTTTTTTAAACTTGTTTCCATAGACCCCAGCCTTCTGCTAAAGTGGCTCTTGAAACTGGAATTATTCCATCCACTGAATTTTCAGTCCTCTCCTCAGAAACTACAGGGATAATGTAAACCATACTTAGCAGAACTGTTCCTTGGGTGAACCTTTTTTCCAAAACTGTGGCTAGTGATCGCAACCACCATACAAAATGGCAGCTTTTACTTTACAGAAAAGTCATTAAGCCATAGCTTAATTTTCATCAGAGTTGGCTCAGGTTTCAAGTTTTTAAAAAGATTATGAGTTGTTGGACATATACTGTAGATTTCTTGTAAAATTTATAATTTTGCAGTTTTTGCTGATTATGCAATTAAAGCCAGTTTTGTGTGAAATTTACATAAAGATCTCTGAAATAAACAGGGCCAGTTTGAAACAAACTTGGCAGAGATGGTCCTTAGGTGGTCCCTTTTCAAGACATTGTTTGGCATCCCCAACCACCATCCCACTGTTACTAAAAGTAAAATTTCTTCAAATACCCATAACCATTTTATGTGATGAAAGGTTTGCCTCAAATATGAACTGGAAGTACATAAATTGTTTAGCATATCTTATTGGTTTGTTTGAAAAAAAAATGTTTTCAGCTAATTATCTTGAAAATGCAAATTGGCCAAATTAAAAAAAAAAGTTTTACCAGATTTAAAACCAAGGGATTGATTTAGGCCTGTGTGAGCCTCTAGAATGAGTTATGCTTTGACAAAAATCAGATAAAAGATACTTTTGTAATACTATTAGAGAAAACATTACTGTATGGTAAATATGGATGAAATCCCCTCTTCCTGCTACGTGAGGAAGATAGGAAAGGGACTGCTTGATTAGAATTTGCTATTTCAAGAAGATAGTTTTCAGATTTGTGTTTGATCCAGTGTACAATGCATTAGTATGTAGCATATTACCAAGACAAGATGCAGATTGAGGTACATATTTGGCCAGTATCTTTCAAACTGCATTTAAGTTTTATTCTCATTTAAGTGAGAAAGACATTGTAAACAAAATTAGATTGAAGGCCAGTGGTTATTTGTCTTTTCAGATTTGTTTCGTTTCCGGAGATTGTGAAAATGGAGAACAAGATTCCCTTCCATGTAAAGATGGAGAGCCTGGGAAGCAATAGCAGTACTAAAGCCACTAGTGGAGGCATGTCACCGTACTCATCAGGTGCATCAGGACTACAGCCAGGTGCTCCTTCCCCCTCTAGTAGTCACCATGGAGGATCTAGACTGCCCTCACCAGCACAGGCTTCAACACACCATCTGGCAACACCACCACCAGCACATATAGGCTCCTATTCTTCCTTAGGTTAGTGGCTAATAATTTTTTGTATCTTAATACATGACCCAAGTGTCTGAAATTGCTTTTAGTTTATTTCCCATATTTTGGCACTCATTTGAGATGAAATATGGAAGTGACATGTTAGTTCATACAGATATTCAAATCAGATTAAATAAGCAGAATGGTAGTTCTTTTCTGAGTATTCAAAATTATTCATGGCAAGTTATATTGATTTAAGTAAAAACTGTATGATGTGCCTCATTCCCCCTTGGTACTCAAAACTCAAGTCAAAACTGAGAAAGCCATACATTACATCTACCTGACTCTTGTGCATGGATAGATGGACTGACAGATGGATAGCAAATTAGATGAGCAAACTAACGTAACAAATGAGTTGATAGTTCATTTAAGAGTCTGCCACCAGATGTGTGTCATCTACAAACAGGAGTTGATTTACATCCCATGTTACACCACCCTTAGAACACTTTAGACCCACCCCTTACTCCAAGGCTTCCCTCACCACCCTTTCCATGAACATATTAACAACCAAATTGACATCACACTTTTATTAGGCAGTTCCACCTTCATCAGGAACCACACGTCTTTTTCCCTTCCTTTTCACACTCACACTGTACTCTCCTCACTAAAACTCATCCTGGCATTTAGTAAATTTCCAATAGAGACATTAATGAAGTCTTCCACTGGGCCACTGAGAACAATATGCTAACTAAATTGCAACTCCTCCAGTATAGGGAAAATGAAGAAATCAGAGACAGTCAGAATACCTGAGAGAAACAAACACTCAAAAACCATTTGAATTATGTGAAAGACCTCTGAGTAATAATGTCTATCAACATAACCTTCAGCGAACACAGCAAAACAACATTTACCTCCTTCAGAAGGATAGTGGGATGGATCCTGCAGGCTTACAAGCCCGGAGAAGAAAAAACCAGTGATGACATTTTTTTAAGATACTAATTCTCTCACAAATAGAATATTTATGTTCTAACATCACCCTATAAGATAGGTGAACTAAATTACTTGGAACAGCTATACTCCCAGTTGTGCATATGGGAGAGGTTTATCACCCTCTATACCTGGAAAGTCTTAGAAGACATGGCCCGTAACTTACATTCAAAAGTAACTTCCTACTGTTACTGGCATAACAGGCTTGGAAGACTGCAAAATACTACCACTGAAGTACAGAAGTGCAATATGCACCAAAAGAGAGAACATCCTAAATATCTGGGGCTTAAGACTTTTCAACACTTGAAAGTGAAGTTCAACCATCAGAAACACCATGGGATACATTGTGAAGAAGTTTAAGAGGGCCCTGAACTAGAGTTTACAAAGTGTACCGGACCAGCAAGGGTGGAGCTTCCAACAACTTAGTCAACCAGTGACCCACCCCAACTGCCTAGGCTCAGCCCAGGTTGTAGTGGTAATAGACCCCTGAAGATTTCTTCAGGTAAACTTCAAGCACACCATAAATTTGTAGGAAAGGCACATCTGTCAACTCCGCCATATGCTTTGTCTAGATACATGTTTGTCACAATAAAGCACTTTCTTCATTGAGGAATTTCTCATACAAACTCTTCAAAGACACCTGGTCCACACATCCTATGCCTCCTGAAGCCATATTGCTCCTACCCTGTCAGATGCTCTGTGCATGTCACCATCTGCTTAATCTCCACACTCTTATACAACTTACTTGCCTGTGAACTAGGGCACCATAAATGCATGTGCTGTTTGGCTTTTGACCAAGCTACAGGGATAGACGAATCTTTGAAACCAGTGTAAGATGGAGTATTCTGGTCACTTTCATGAACTGAAGGCTCACCAGCAGTGCTTCCTTTCTCCAACTTTAGAGAGGTAGCACCAGGAACAGACGGTTAAACCTTCAAGGAAATTATAGTCTATTAGATAATTTTTTTGTTCCTACTTTTGGAAAATGATAATATAAGAAGGAAAGATTTCTTGCCCTACCCCTCACATTCACCCTCCACAACACACAGGAGATGCATTAATATTATTCTCCCCAACAATCCCTAAGGATTTGAAGGAAAAAAATACTATACTAGCGAGAGAAGGACATGTTAGCTGCACTCACTGTAATAGTTGGATCATTTAGTTGTAAAAATAGCAATACCCCAGTTATATCTTGGAAATATTGAGCAGTGGAATATGAAAACGAGAAATGGGAAGTATGAGGATATATAAGTTTATATTCACTTTGATAATACATGGAAAACATATCAGAAGATTTGTGAATGTGTGAAAGTATTTGATCTATTCTTGGAAGAAAAAGTTGTATTTAGGATCAGTTTAGTTTCTTTACAATACCATATAGATTTAATAAAGTAATTTTCTTGAGGCTGTTTGTGATAGAAGACATCAGAAACAGAGTAAAATACTTAGAAACTTAATGGAGGCACAGTCATTCGTGGATCTGAAGCCAAATATTTGTCAAGCCATTCTTTTAATGTATCTATAGTTTTGCCTTCTACTTCACTAAATGATAAATCATTCATTATGTTAATACTTTTGAAGACAAAATACTTTGCCTCATTCAAAGTAAAGTATTTGCTCATGTTTTCACCCAATGTTCAGAGTGAAGTAAGACTGATCTAGTGTTTAATAGCTGCTTAAATCAAGATTGGCAAAGCCTTTAATCATTTTGAATACCTGTATCAATTCACCTCTTGACTTTTTTTTTAACTTGAATGAGTTAAGGTCTTCTCAATGATTCTCTTACAATTTGTTTCTTGCCCAGAAATTATATTGCTGCTGTACCCTCTTCATTCTGTTTGTCTTTTTGCAAAAGTAGGGTGACCAGTACTCAGTATTCAGAATAGGTACACACTAGTAAATTTTACGTAAAAAGTGAGGATTAGGTTTTTAGACAAAATTGACTGCACTACTTATGAAAACTAGAACTTTTTTTCTTCTTTTACACAGTTTTCTTGGCTTTAGGTCATTGGAGATTAGTACACCCAAGTCTTTTTTCTTATTTAAGGTTTGTTCATAAACAGAATTTATACAGTAACTTTTCTTGATACAAATTTGTATCCAACAATATTATAATTCATTTGCCTCCCATGAGCCTAGTTCATCAGTTTGTCAGTGTCAGCTAACAAATGTAGATCTTTTATTTCTATTATACCTTTATCTCCAAATTTATTTTTGTCTGAAGATTCTGATATCTTACACCAAAGCCTATTTTCAGTGTCATAGGTATATATCGGAAACAATTGGCCCCTAAACTGATCCCTGTAACATGCCACTGTAGTTTCTGTAAGGCAAGATCCATTGATGATATTCTTTCCTAACTTACTGATGTTTGCTTATCATCCCTGAAAGATTTTGGGGCATCCTGTGTAGTTGCCCTTGATATATCCAAAGCATTTGACAGTGTTTTTAAGGTGTCTACAGGGTGATTGTTTTCATGACGGTGTTCAGCGATCGCACCCTTATGGTCATCCCTTCTTACTGAGAGTTGTTGCCAGTAGAATCTCTCAGTTACAGTTTTTTAAGTTTGGCCAATGTATACATCTTTACATGCCTCACATTTGACGGTGTAAACACTCCCAGTGGTTGGATGATTTGGCCTACTTTTTATTTAGGTCTTACTGATAGTGTTATTGTACTGGAAAGCAATATTGGGAGTATTTATGCCCATCAAATGTGAGGGAAGAGTACTTGAAGGAGATAAATGGAGGAGGAATGCTTGGAATGGTGTATGCAAGGGACAGGGATAAGTGGAGACTCTTTTGCTGTGGCTACCCACTGGATGGGAATTCCCGTAGAGAATGGGTGTCAGAGATATAGAGAGATTAGATAGTTATAGAACACTTGTTTTGTAAAGTAACTGCTTCAAGGTCTGCGGTATTAGGAGTATGAGTTGCAAGTTTTCATGGAGGTTGTAAGGTTATGAAATTTTAAAATTTAATCACATTGTCATTATTTCATTTCTATTCTTCTAAATGAACCCAACATTACATACATCTAGGTTTTTCCATGGAACACTTGTGTTACCAGCATTAGAATAGGAAGAAATACTCATGGAAAATATCAGAAATATCTGTATTAAGTTCAGTGGCCAAAGGTGAAATTTTTTATGTTATGAAAAAGGTTAAACATCTTTATAGGGGCAAAACTCATTGTGGTCTTATGCCTTTCAATTTTTTAAAAACTGGGAAAATTTTTTATAATGTTTGCTTTTTGATGTTTTTAACCTTACGTTTATGGGAGAGGTCAAATGTAATTTCACTTGACAAAGATGCAACTCTAAGCAACTATAGACAGACAGACAAGAAAGACGAAAATGGACAGTGCAATCCTTGAATGTCTGCCAACTCAGAAAGTACATAATTTGGTTGCCAAACTTTAGGCTACATAACATGATAGGCTAGATAGCAACACAAATGGGTTATAGAATGAAGGTGTATGGCTGGCATACAGTTACGTAATTACTCTAATGAAGGGTTACGTACTGTATATTGTGATTTATCATTTTAGGAAGGAAAAATTTTAATTGTACCTACATGTTATGTTAATTAATATGTAAAGCATCTAAAACTTGTAATACAGTAGAATAATGTAAGATGTGCTTGGGGTGCTGAGAATATGGGAATATGGAAAACTATATTTCCATTAAAATACACAGGGGAGAAACTACAAATTAAGAGATGGAAATAATAGAAAGGAAATATATGTGTGAAAATATGCTAGATGTAGAAGTTGTGATAAGGGAATGGGTAATGATTGAACTTACTTAGTAGGAATAAGGAATGAAAAAGAAAAATTACTTTCCTCAAAATATCCTTCAAAAAATTTGATTTTTCCGTTTTTTGTCCTCTCTCTCTCTCTCCCCCTTTACTCAACATAATTTCTTGCTGTTCAGTTTTTGGTGTCCCTTAAGATTACTCAAAAATTTTTAAGATGACCTTATCTTTTACCTTTTTTAGGGACATAGTGTAAATGATAATTGCATCTCTAATGTGACTGTAAAAGCTTGAATATAGATTTCTTCATGTAGTGTTTTAGGCCCTGGTATTGGGCCATTGAATGCAAACTTTTAAAAAAAAACATCTGAATATATTACCATGCTATGGATGTACAAAAACATAAACTATTTATGATTTGTACATGTATGACGAGTAAACTTGTCATTAATACCATTTTTCTAGGCATCAGTATAATAAACTTGTCATTAATACCATTTTTCTAGGCATCAGTATAATAAACTTGTCATTAATACCATTTCTCTAGGCATCAGTATAATCATTTTTCATCATTCCACAGGTCCATTGGCACATATGTATTCAGCTGCATTTTCCCATATGGCTGCAGCAAGTTTAGGAGGGTACCTGTCTGCCTTAGCAAGAAGGCCAGAACCAGAAGCTCCTTCCCCTTCACAGCCTCCACCTACTTTATGGCCGCCAGATCTTGGTCAGCGTTCACCCTCCCCACCCTCAGAGGACTCAGCAGATGATGTGCCTTCAGCACCATTACACCTTGTGACGGAAGAAGCCAGTCGCCGTCGTCGAGAAGAGGAAGCAGAGGAGCGTAGGAGAGAGGAAGAGCAGCGACGCCCTCGTTCACGATCTCCACGGTCACATTCTCCATACCATCATTCACCTGTGCCACGTCTTCGCTCACCACTTCGTCAGAGGTCTCCATTGCCTTCTCCACCACCTTTGTCGCCTCTTACACCACCTCCAGTTCGGGAGCATAAACCAACCATCAGCGCTACTTCAACAACTGCTGCTTCAGCAGGAGCCACATCTCTTACTGGGACCAAAGCTGGGCCAGGCAAGGTACGCTCTGGACCCAAACCCAAACCATCACCCCTTTCAATTGAAGCTATTACTGGATCTCCACCAGTTTTATCACCACGTCAATTTTCAGCATCAAGCCTAAATACTCCATTAGTAAATCTACCCTCACCCCCATACAGTGGTGTAGGTACAAAATCTCCTTACTTACCACTTCATTTGTGGTCGAGCTTAAGCCCCTTAGCCAGCCTGAGCCCACACTACGGGTCACCGCGTAATCACCATCATTTCACTTTCCCTGCATTGCCACAGTACTCACATCTTCCACCACCAGTGGTTTCACCACTTCTACCCACAACAGCTTTTGATTTTTCTGCACTCACCTCACCTACAGAGAAGACAGCCACTGTGCCAGTTCTCCAATGACCTGAGGCTGTCCATGCTGCCCGCCCCAGTCACTCTCCATGCTCTACAACCCCCACAACCACATCCAGTGCCAGCAATCTACCACCTAGGTAGCCCTGTTGGAGTTTAGGGATAATGTAGGTTACTGTGGATGAGTTACTTTTGTGCCTTCAGGATGTGGTTCCTGTGGACTTAGTACAAAATAAGACACATTGAGTATGGAGTGCAACTTTCCCTGTGGTCAGGTTACAAACGGTGGTGGCATGGACACATGGTGCTAGGAAGGCTCTAGTTAGTCCTCTCCTGCCCATTTAAAACATCTAACTTTGTTCAACTTATAATGGGCAGGTTGATTTTAATTTTTAAATTTTTTTAACTTTCCTGTAACTCTAGTTAAGTGTCATAATAGTTAAACCTAAATTTGCAGTGAACTCGGTGAAGTCCACCTTAATGGGCATTTCTCGTGTACACAGATGACAAGGTCACAAAAGCAATTGACTGCCGGGTACTTTTTCTTTTGCCAGTGAGCATAAGACGGTACCTTTGCCCACAATTTGAAAATTTTGGGGCTTGATTAGATGGAGATTTGACAACCAGAACAGGTTTCAGTTGAAAATCAGTGGTCCTGTTTACTAGGGGCATGATTAACTACAGTACCGGGAATTATTTTCTGTTTTGGAAAAATTATATTCCTCATACAGGACCTCATTTTCTACTGTGTCTGGTAAAAATTGTACAGACTTTATTATTGGTTTATTTTATTTTCCTACGGTGCTTTCATTGTAGGTTTATCATAATAGGTTTGAGATGACCACTGCTCTCATACTTCACCAGTTGATAACTCAGAGGCATTATAATTTTCATCACATAAGTTCAGTTGGCTTCTTATCTTTTTTCTTTTGACTGTATATATGTTGAGTGAGAGGAATTAGGCATTAAGCTACTATATCCACAGAGGTGGTCACTCCTCATTCTGAGTTCCTCAACAACTGACTTGCTGCCCAAGGAAAGAATACTATTATTTTACATGTTTCTCTAAATAGCTATCTTATTTCCATGGTACTGACAGTCAGTCATTTTCTAAAAGTTGCTAATTTCATGATAAAGGTAAATGAGGACCTTCATCTCAGTTTTTTCTTCATAAACTAAATATAATGACAATAAATGGGTGCTATCAGGGCATTAGCCTTTCCATCTGGTCTTGTTAAAAGGCCTCCATTATCTTTCCTCAGCTTTTCAAAGCAGTTTATGCATTAATTTGATATTTTATCATAAGGTTTCAGTCTCTTATCCTTACCAAATTTGTTTTATTCAACCTTGCTGAAAGTGTTGTTTTCATATGGGTAACATTTTATTACTACCTCTCGAGTCCCACACCAGTATCCAGAAGTCTACTTAAAATACTCTTCTCTGTCAAATACATTTTATTTTGAACCTCTCTCTTGATTACAGTCCTCCTTTTCTAAACTTCAGTTTTTTATGTAAGTGATGTACAAAATAAATTTCTTTGTTCTAAATCTTTTGTTGGGTGGGGATCTATTTTATCATAGGCAGTTAACTTCTCACTCATCTGTTAGCCATGGTTTATCTTAAGTGTTGTTAGTACTTTATATGGTAGTTCAATGACATTTCGAAATAGCCAAAATGGCTAGAATTGATGTGATTTATTGTGTAACAAATAGATTTTCCCCATATGCCTCTTGTGTAACATGACAATCAATCTTCAACTGGCAACATCATGTTCACTTTTCATTAGTCATATAGTGTAATAAATCATTAGTTTAACTATTCATCATTTTCATTCTCATGTCTCATTACCATGGTGCCTTGAGTTTGAATCGAGTTGTTACAAGAACTTTTTTCAAGAAAAATCCTTCATACTTGTTCATCCAATTAATAATGTAAAAATCATAGCAGTTAGTAGTAGTGCAGTGTTATTTTGCAATTATTTGTTGGATATTGAACTGTGATATTGCAGAATAATGACGTCATTCATTCAACATTCCTAAAGTGAGACCAGTTTATTGTTGGCCAGTGTTGGAGTGACGTGAGGAAGCCAAGTATTTTGTTACGTGTTATTGACACGGCCATTCCATTGACCAATAGGGTTTGTCCATTGGTGTGTTTTGTATTGTCTTGTTGTATGGAATGAGAATGTTGTGTTCAATTTTGTATGCTTAAAGAAACAAATGTAAATTGTTAAAAAAGATATGAATGCCTTATGTAAATAGTTGTACATGACTTAGAGCTGTTAAGTTAGTGCCTGTATTGTGTTGTCCTGACAGAACCTCCTTGGGGTGAGTTCACATGTGTTTATGGGACCCAGTAAGGCATTTGTTAATTTCAGAACATGCAAGTTGATTAGCAGGTCAGCATGTACTCACCCTAATAGTTCCATTTATGAAGTGGGTTGGACCTTTAAATTGTGGGCCCTCCACAAAATATTCCACAAGATTACCTCGGGACTGATCCAGTGGTCTGTGTACAGTTAATGTTATAGGGAAAGCTTAACCACTAAAAAATATTTCAGCAGTATATGCTGTATTCCCTCCCTTCTTTTTTTTTTCATTGTACAGAAATAAGGTAAGTAAGCTGGACCCTGGATCTAGCACAGTAACTTATGTCCTGAACAATTTTTTGTCGTGAGAGGCAACATTTTAGCCAACTGCATAATGTACCCCGTGCCATAAATGCACCAAACACCTCAGGAGATGTACAATTCAGGTTGTTTCCAGTTATTATTGAGGCTAAGCTAAGTAATCAACACAGTCATAAGGGAAGAAGAACAATTTGAAAATATCAGTTGTGGTTATGTGGTAATATAACCGAGATTTTAACAAGAAACCTACTGTAACATATCCTAACAAGAAATTAGCATAGAGTGAAATCTGCAGTCAACCAAAATTACAAATTAAAGTGCCAAATGTAAAGATTTATATTTAACTCGAGCCCAATATTGATGGAATACCAGCCTGTTAAAGTGTTTCAGGTAAAAGAAGAGTAGTTATGCCAAATAAGTTTGTCATGATGTCTTCAAGAGTTGGATACCTTCATTGTGTGATTTACCTAGAAATCTGAAATAGGATCATATTTTTATTCTTGTCTGAAAAAATACTAAAATGCAGAAGGAGGTTGCATAGCTCAAGTATTTTTATTGTACTCCCTTTGTGATATACAAGTGCCATTTGAGAATAAAATGGACCAAATTTTAATACTTCTTTCTTTCTACTCTAACCTTACATGTTGGGTGATGTTGCCAAAGATCACCCATGATTTGAACTGAAAAATCTCTTCAAATTTTCTGTTTCCATTAATAAAATGAAATAATTTCATGTAAAAGTGAGTTCATACATGATCGCCGTTTCCCACAATAGGGAAGTAGCACCAGGAACAGACTAAGAAAGGCTGCATCCACTCACATCCATTCTTTAGCTTTCATGTGTAATGCAACTAAACCACAGCTCCTGATATATAACCAGGCCACACAGACATACCTGATATGGCACAGCAATAAAGCAATGAAGTATATGTGTTGATTCTCAGTATTGGTGGTGGAAGAAAAGTGTGTCATTTAAATTTTCTATTTTCCATTATAAAATGTAAGAAATTATACCGTACATATGTGGTCCTGTCTGTCCATCTATTCCAAGTCTGGAAACATGGTAAGGAAGTTGCCAGACACGTGATGAATACCCCCATACACAGTTGCCAATAACTTTTTTTTTAAGTCTCCAATCACAGACAAAAGTCCACACCAAGGGCGGGCCCCAATTGAAATACAGAGAGAACTGAGAAAGGGGGAAAAACACACAGGGAAAGCATTTACAGATTTTTGAGAAAGTGAAAAACATGTCTCTTAAAAAAAGCCAGGTCATAGTTACTCTGGACTTTCTCTTTTCATATACTTTTACTGTTGAA
>JAUUDW010000024.1:165856-178784 GCA_032361385.1 Panulirus guttatus
GGGGATTGAGGAGAAAGAATACTGCTCATGTATTCTCTACTTGTCGTAGATGGCAACTAAGAGGGCTGGAGTGGGTGGCTGGAAATCTTACCTTCCTACAATAATTTCCATGAGAAGGAACAGAACAAGAAGCCAAGTGAGAAATTTTTCTTTTAAGGCTTAGTCATATATATGTATTATATATTATTTTTGTTTATTTATTTATTTATTATACGTGATCACTGTTTCCCACGTCAGCGAGATAGCACCAGGAAACAGACAAAGAGAGACCCATCCACTCACATACACACATATATACATACACACACATATATGCACATTACATACATATACATACCAACATACACATACACACACATATATATGTACTTGGCAACTCTCCCTGGTGATCCCGTCACCACAGACTGAGGAGAGCGCAGTGCCTCATGGGACAAGCTATAGAGAGGGGACAACTGCTATGAGATGCTGGATTAATAAAGATCCTTTTTTTGTTTCATTCACCCAGGAAGAAAAGGCTTGGATTCTTGCCCTGAGGGAGGCTAAAATGTCACTGTAGGAGATTTGTCTGCGTGTGGGGGTAAGCAGGTCAGCAATATACTGCCTCATTGCAAAAGCCAAGAATATGCCACAAGGCGAAGTTCCACCTCGTAAATCTATACCAGGGCATCCCAGAAAGACTTCAGACACTTCTGACAAGCTTATCAAGAGGCAAGTATTGATAAATCCATGCATCACAGCAGAACAATTGAAGCAATCCTATTCCACCCTCCTCAGAAGTGTTGCAGAATGCACCATTCAAGACCGCTGTCAGAGACACCTGAACCTGCCTCTTCGTTCCTCGACCAAAAAAACTCTACTGACTTGCAAGTGCGTGATGCTCATCTCAGTTTTACAAGGAACTACAAACATTTCACTGTTGAGGACTGTAGAAGGGTCTTATGGAGCGATGAGTCGACTTTCTAGTGTGGTGCAGTGAGGCATGGCAAGTTGAGACGTCCCTCACACATGAATCTCCTTGCCCCTGTTATGTGCAAATGACTGTCAAACATCCAGACTCAGTCATGATTTTGGATTGCTTCAGTGGAGAAACTACTACATTGAAGTCCTTTGTGACCACATGATGAATTTTTATGAGATCCACAGCTGCAACTTCTTTATGCACGACAGTGCACCATGTCACAAGGCAAAGAAGGTCATGAAATGGTTGTCAGACAAGCAGGTGAACATCCTTCAGTGGCCTGGGAATTCTCCAGACCTGAATCCCATCAAGGAGCTGTGGTCTCGCATGAAGCTTAAACTTCAAGAAAGGAATACCTCTTCAATTTCTTGCCTTCTTGAAGCCATCATAGACATCTGTGTAAACAGAATTGACTTGCAGAAACCTTACTGACTCCATGCCACAACGCATACAAGCTTTTCTGAAGGCACGTGGTGGCCACACTAAGTACTAAAATATAAAGAAATGAGTTTTTTTTTTTGTATTTACCCATTCCTCAGGCTTTCTGTGGGCACTGTATGTATGTATATATATATATCTGATTATATATATGTATATGTATGTGTGTGTACATATGGGAAACCTTAATTCTGGTTGCCCCCAAACCCAGCACCTGGGGTTTATAGGAAAACTTAATTATGGTTTACGGAATTAAGTTTTCCAATAACCCCTGACTCGTACTTGCTTCTCAGCAAGTTTAAGTATTTCATCAGTAATATCCTGCTCATAGATTTCTGTGCACCTGTTTAGAAATTCAGAAATTTTGATAACCTGACACTTTGAACCCATATCTTTTAAACTGTTAATGGATATTTGGTGGTTGGATAGGTTGCTTTTTAAGGTTAGAAGTTAGAAAGAGAATATGAATAACTTTATTAAGGGGATGAGCAAAGTATGTTTTGCCTCTGGTGCCAGACACCCTCACTACAGCACAGCACAGACTGAAATGTGGGGTGGATTGCTCTCCAAACCAGAGTGAGGTAAATGCAAGGATTTCTCGTTTGTTTGTTAGAGCATAGTCTGAGTGCGTTCATTTCTTTCCATTATTTTGATGTTGGCTGTCATAAGTTGAATATGAATGATGTTTGCACATTTTGTGAATCAAAGTTTTGCTCCCTAGAGGATAATGAATGCCCATTTCATATTGAATAACATATATTTGTGAGGATAGATTTTGAGGAGCTTGGCCTCAGGCCTTATTGTAAAACATTGATGTTTATCTTTTAGAAGTCTGATAAAGTAAAGATCATTATTGAAAATATGTTTGACGAAAAAGGCATTAGAGTAAGGACTTAAAAGGCCAATAGTGGTCTCAGTAGATGCTTACTTAGCTTGCAGTACGGTTTCTTTTTCTGTCATTTTTATGTGTAATGTTTTGTGTAAAGATGGTATTACTCCTAGTGATTTGGGGTTATGTGATCATTTTTGACATCAGAAGTAACCTTTTTATTTGCATTTACTTTCTGGTTCTACTTTGAGAGTAAATTGATGGTAGCCTTTCTGTTCACAAGTATTTTCTGTTTATCTTGTTAATATTGTTTTCCAAGTATTGCATCTTTTTTCATCTTCTCCAGAGTTCTGTAGTCAACATCATTACTTATTGTCATTTTCAATGTTCATATATTCTTTCCACTGTCATTGTTGTAGAAACCATCCATATAAGTTGTAAGTGTAGTTTCGTATGTTTTAGAAGGGGGGAAATCATGTATATTCAGGAAGAGAGCACCATTTGTATGAGAAATGTAATTTAAGGATAGGAAGTGAGCATAAGTGACAAGGGAAGCTGGAGGATGCAGAACTGCTTATACTTAGGTAAGGAAGTGTGAAACAAGCAACAGAATAGTTTAATTGAGAGTGAAACACTTCACTGAATGATTTCCTGTGGAAGGGCTGGCAATATTACAGATAGACACATGGTCCAAAGGGTTCAATGGATTTTTTAGATGTAAAATGATGTGGAAAATAAAATAGTGAACAAGAGTTGGTTGGTTGACCTCCATAATTGGGTGTTTATAATGAAAGAATACATTCATAAGAATTAAGGGAAATTCTATGAAGGTTAGTTGTACAAACTTTTATACAAAGGTTTTTCTATTGCAGAGTGAAAGATGTATGTAAAATGAGCTATTTTTCCTCATTTTGATATGTTATTTTTGTTGTTACAGATAATTCCAAACCCAAATGTGATCCAAACCCTCTTCTTTCGTGCCAAGATGTCCTATCTGTACCAAGTTCAGGAGGTAAGTATAGCAAAAATTTTGTTAGTTTCTTTTATGGCCTCCTCCCAATTAAGAAAAAAAAACTATCCCTTGGATTCTGACTTGCTGGTTACTGATCTGTTACGATTGGCAACAACATGCCAGTAGGTGCCAAAACTATGGTAGTCACCTTTCTGATAAAGTTAATAATTTCTCGGTTATTGATGTTTGTATTTTGATGTTTTTTCATGCTTTTTGCTTTTTTTGCATTTTAAAGTAGCACAAGGAGTTGATGAAGATATAGTTTTGTTTGTTCACTTCCACTCTTCACCTGTTATGTGTAATTCACCAAAACCTGAGTCCCACAACCAAGCACTACTGGCCTTTCCTAATCAGATGGATGATGATGACTTTAACCATTTTTAGATGAGATGCATCATTTACTGATTGCCATAATCAAAAGCTGAGAAAATGAATTGCTAAGAAGGATGTAAAAAATACTGGTTTAGTGTTCAGTGAATGGTTAGAATGGTGTAAGCAAGTTGACTGTGAATGCTAGCATCTTGCAGAGATTTAAAAAGTCTTTTTGATGCTAAGAAAAGTAAAAGAGGTGAAGCCATGTGAGTTGAAAGCTTTCAACATTTATGATGAAGGTAAAGCAGTTGATGTCATTGATCTAGATTTTCCAAAAGTTCTTGATAAGGTCATCTGTCTAGATTTCCCAAAAGCACTCGTTAAGGTTTCACTTCCAAAATTACTAGCAAAAGTTGTTGCATGGTATTGATGGAGTTTTACTTTGCTGGATAGGAAATTGGTTGACTGGCCATAAACAGTTATGGTTAATGGTTGAGCCTTGGAATAGGTAAATGTAACAATTGGTTGTTGTAAGTATCAGTCTTAGGACCATTTCTCTTTCTTGTGTATTTTGATGATATTGATAATTAGTTGCTGTGTAAGACATCAGAATTTGCAGTTGATTCCAAGCCTAGAAATATATCTACGAATTAATTTGAATGTCTGCAGCTTCAAACGGATGGACTGGGCTAGGCTCATTGTTGGCATATGAATTTAAGTATTGATAAGTGCATGTTGGTAGTTAAAAACAAAAAGGTGAGCTACAGTATGAAGTCTTTTCATCTGCAAAAGGTTAATGAGAAAAAGAATGTAGTAATATCTAGTGACATAAAATCAAGTAAACAGTGTATAGAAGCAGTGAAAAGAGCAAGCAAGATTATAGGATTCATAGATAGGGCTTTTGAATTAAAATCGAGAAAAATCATCCTTACTCTTTACAGTACATTTTGCATCATCATGAGTATCATGTTCAGTTTTGGTAACCTCGTGAAAAAAAAAATATAGTACAGTGTCAAGCTGCCAAAATGATTTCTGAACTGAGAAACGAATCCTGAGAACTGATTAAACAACCTGAACCTGTTTAGCTTTGAAAGGATAAATTTAAGAGGTGCTCTAATGCAAGTATTCAAAATTGTCAAAGGCTTTTTTAATCTTGGTCCAACAAGTTATGTAAGACTTGATTTATCTGATTTTACCCATAGCAATGGATACGAACTTGAAGGGTATACAGTATACCTCGATTGAAGCAAAAGTATATTTTCGTCTGCAGGTTTGTTAACATATGGAATAGTTTACCAGTTAGAGTGGTTGAAAGCATTACTGTAGATAAGTTTAAGAATAGACTTGATACTTATTTCCCTTCAAGTACAAGACTAACATTTTTTGTGTCTTTTTAGTCACTCTTGACTCCAGAAGTTTTTCTCTAAATTATCTGTATGCCTTCTAAATTATACCACACTAATCTGTGAGTTTCTGATATCCTTTAATATCACAAACGTCAATGATGGAACTCAGTGGTCTATATCTGTTTGAATTCCTTTGTGCCTTGTTATGTACATGCAAACAGTAATTACTCCCAAAGAATATGAATCATGACATCAGAGGGAGGAACAGCACTCCCACAAGGAGGACTGGATTGTGTAGCAATGCATCCTTAAGGCTGAAGATTTTGTCTGTAAATGCAGATGAACTGTTAGTAAATGGAAATGGCCCTCTGTGATGTCATGGTTAACACTATTGACTGTGATGTACTCTTGTGCTGCCTGGGGTCAAGCCTGCGTAGGTTTAAATCCTGGCTGCTGCAGTCATTCAGTAAACAACCCAGCTGTTCTCCCTACCCTATTTGGTCAATGAATTGAGTACCTGCCTTTGGCTGTGGTGTGTTGTATGGAGAGGGGTGGAATATTCCTGCAGAGTGTAGGAGTGAAGGGGTCTGGGAAGTGAGCCAATTGTTTTTTGATGATGTCACAGTACTGGTTGCAGATTCAAATGAAAAATTGCATAAGTTGGTGACTTGAGTATGGAAGTGTGTGTGAAAGGAGGAAGTTGAGAGTGAATGTAAATAAAAGCAAGGTTATTAGGTTTAGAGGGGTTGAGAGACATGTTTGTTGGGGTGTGAGTTTGGAGAAGATTTGGAGGAAGTTAGTGTTTTAGATATCTGGGTGTGAACATGGGAGCAAATGGAACCATGGAAGTGGAAGAGAGTCTCAGAGTAGGTGAGATGAGGAAGGTTCTGGGAGCGTTGAATACTTTGGAAATAGAGGTGTCGTTCTTGTGGAGGCAAGAATGGGTATGTTTGAAGGTATAGTAGTCCCATCAATTTGTGTGGATGTAAGGCATGGGCTATAGATGTGGATTTTTCGTACATATTTGCCATTTCCTGCGACAGCAAAGTAGCGTTAAGAACAGAGGACTGAGCTTTAGAGGGAAAATCTTCACTTGGCCCCCTTCTCTGTTCCTTCTTTTGAAAAAGTAAAAACAGGAGGGAAGGATTTCCAGCCCTCCCGCTCCCTCCCCTTTTAGCTGCCTTTTGCAACTTGCAGGGAATATGTGGGAAGTATTTTTTCTCCCCTATCCCCATTTGAGGACAGTATGTGGTGTGAGATGGTTTGATAGAGTAAGTGATAAAAGGGTGACAAAGAAATATGATAAAAAGAGTGTTGTTGAGAAAGCTGAAGAGGGTGTGCTGAAGTGGTTTGGACATGTGGAGAGAATGAGTGAGGAGAGGGAGACAAAGGGGATATAAGTGTCAGAAGTAGAGGGGACAAGCAGAATGGGAAGACCAAATTGAAGATGGAAGGATGAAGTGAAAAAGATTGGGTGAATGTGGCCAGAACACGCTGGAGGGTGAAGGCTTCTGTGGGATAGTGAATTGGAGTGTTTTGGTATACAGGGTTTGACGTGCTATTAGTGGACTGAATCAGGGCATATGAAGTGGCTGGAGAAACCATAAGGTCTGTAGGGTCTGGTTGTGGATGGAATCTGTGGCTTTTGTGCTTTAAACGACAGCTAGAGAATGGATGTAAGCAAATGTAGCCTTTCTTTGCTTTATTCTTGGTGCTACCTAATTGATTAGGGATATGGAATTGAAGTATGAATTTTTATCATTCTTGATCGCCATTTCCTGTGCTAGGAAGGTAGCGCCAGGAACAGACGAAGAAAGGCTGCATCCGCTCACATCCATTCTCTTGCTGTCATGTGTAAAGCACTGAAATGAAAGCCCCATAACTACAACCGGGCCCCACAGACCTTTCCGTGGTTTACCCCGGATGCTTCACATGCCTTACCTTGGTTCAGTCCATCAACAGCATCTAGACAACTGTATTCCATATCTTTATGGTTCACTCTCTCCCACTCACGCCTTTCACCCTTCTGCATGCTCAGGCTTAGATTGCTCAAAGTCTTTTTCACTCCTTCTTTCTATCTCCAATTTGGTCTCCCCATTCTCCTTGTTCCTTGCACTTATGACATACATACTTTTTGTCAACCTTTCGGCATATGCCTAAACTATTTCAACACGCCCTATCTGCTTTCGCTTACCCTTTCATTATTTACTTGATCAAACAACCTCACACCACAAATTATCCTCAAACATTTAATTTCTTGCCTCTGTCTGTTGGTTAACCATGATAGGTTTGTTGAAGCTTTAGAAAACAAAGAAAATGGTGATGTGATTTACATAGACTTTGCAAAAGCATTTGGCAAAAGTAACCATGGTGTATCTTAGCACATGAAATGCGAATGATGTGAATAACTGTAGAACTTAGGATATGGATATACAACTTTTTAAGTAACGAATCACTTCATATAGTTGTAAACCATGCCATCTTCAATGCCTCCATGGTAAAAAGCTCAGTCTCCCAGTTAACCACTTAAGTAATATAAAGGTCTCGGAGTAATAATGCCTAATGACCTAACCCATAGCAAGAACAGGAAAACAGTGGTTGCCTCATGTATAAGAATGATTGGCTGGATCCTTTGGTCCTCCAGAGCAAGGGAAGAAAAACCAGTGATGATATTCAAGGGACTGATTATTACATGAATGTTGCTGTGTTCTAATATTATCCTGCAAGGCAGGCAAAATTGCCGAGTTAGAGATTTTCACAACCTATATAGATATTGTAAAGGACCTGAATTTCTGGGAACAAATGAAATCTCTGGGGCTAAACTCCCAGAAGTGCAGATGGGAGAGGAATATCATCATCTATATGTGGAAAATCGTAGAAGGTATGGTTTCCAACTTACATTGACATAACATCCTACTTGCGCAACAGGTATGGAAGTCTTTCAGCAAGAAACTTAGAAATATGAAAGAGAGCACTTTTGTAGTCTGAGTGATAGAAAAATGCCATGAAATAACTGAAGACGTGGTTAATGCAGATAATGTTCAGAAATTTAAGTTTTATATCAGAAAATGTTCAAGAGATTATGCTGAACGAGTGTAGAACTCCCTCCCCAAAGAGTATAAATGAGTATATAAACAAATAGCTGTATAAACATGATTACAAATGTCTCTTACTTCCTTATGTTCCTCTTTCTTCTGTGTGTTCGTTAACTTCCTTTACCTCGTATTCTTCATGTTTATTTGTTTTGTTAATGCTGATTTGATGGATCTTAGTGTTGTTTCAACCTTCTGTTCTTACATTACTATTTCCTAGTGCTTAATTCCTCTTCCGTTCTCCTTGCTTTTGAATTTCCTGCACCCTATGCTCTTTCTTCTGTTTTTATGTTATGAGATATTTCTGGTAAATAATGAGTTTTTTTTTTCCAGGAGATGGTGGCGGTGATCGTGGCACTGACATAAACAGATGTTAAAGCTTTTCTGGCTTACAGGTGAGGTCTCGCTGTCTCTACAACTTGCTTAGTATACAGTATAGTATTTTCATCTAGAAAGTTTTTAATGAAGGGTAATTTTTCCTTCCAGATCTTAGGTTCTATGCATTGTCAGCCAAAGAGTGTGTAGACGACTGCCTGGTCAGTCCACTCGGTGTTTCTTCTTCAGGGAGCTCGGATTCAGAGGCCTTCTCTCTCATAGTCAAGGTAAGTTCCATTGGTTACCTTGAAGGAGGTTCTTAAGAATATTGATGTATAGTAAAGGATTACTGATACCGCTACCCCATATGTATTCATCCTTTTATGTTTCTGATTTTTACCATCATATTATTGATCATTCAGACCAGATTATCTGTAAAGAACCCTCTTGTGTCATACCTGTCTTTTGGTATTCCCAGCTTAATGGCAGCTATTATCAGAATTTTGTGATAATGGAATTTAAAAAAGTAGGGAACAACTTTAAGTAAAGCTCAGTGGAATGGAATTTCGAATCTCTCGAATATTTTTGTACGTCAGAAAAGTAATGAGGAGGCCTATGAGGAATTTCAAATCTCTTGAATATTTTTGTGTATCAGGAAAGTAATGAGGAGGTGAATGAGAGATTTGGTATGGCAGGGAGTGCAAAGATAATGAACTGTGGAGTGGTAGAATTGGTGAAATGTAATACTTTGAGGCGGTTTGGGCATGTTGAAAGAATGCAGGACGAGTTTACAAGGAGGGTGTGATCGCATGTTTAAAGAGGTTGGTGTGAGGAAGACCATATTTGCCATGGGGAAATAAAGTGGAACAGTACTGAGGGAGAGATTTTGGAAGAAGAATGTGTAGGAAGGTGTATGTGAGGGAGGCATGTAAAGACTGGGTTAAGTCGAAACTTACCATGGCTACCCCCTTAATGGGAGTTCCTGAAAGGAATGCATCAGAGATATTGATAGATAAAATTACAAATTAGATCTCTGCAAACCTTGTTTGAATAGTTAAAGAGAAAAAATTTGAAAGACTTGAAGAATTACTTGCTTAAAAAGAGGTTGTGCCTTTTAGGAGAAGTCCCACTAATTAAGTTCAAAAGTGCTTCTCCACTATGTGTAGCAGATAAAGAAGACTTGGAGGAGAATCATTTGATGCCATTAACCCTCTCTCTTCCTCCAAGTAACTCAGTCTCCTCTCTTCAGAGTCTCCACAAACAAAGAAAGCCACAATCTTTATTATATAACCCCAGCATTCCTTTTATGTGACTTTTGCAGCTTTTGGAATGTGCTACAGTCAGTATCAGGGAACTGATGGACTCCTTTTGAGTGAGAGGGTTACTGACGACATTGTACTCCTTTTTGTCCACTGGTGATGATACAGCTCTATCAGAGGTGATTTTCCGCTTGAGATGTAACCTCATGCTGGTAGTCTTGCAACACCAACCTACTTTTTTTTTTTTTGCTGAGATGGCACGGGCAGCTGAGGCCCTATATCTTTGTAGTTGGAACACTCACCTTTATGCTGTTTTATAAAGGCAAGATGGATAAAGGTGGGTGAGTAAAATTCAGAGGTATAAGTTTGTTGAGTATACATGGTAAGTTGTATAGGAGGGTATGGGTTGAGAGGGTGAAAGTATGTACAGAGCATCAGACTGAGGAGGAGCAGTGTAGTTTCAGAAGTGTTAGAGGATGTGTGGATAAGGTTTTTGCTTTAAAGAATGTGTGAGAAATATTTAGAAAAACAAATGGCATTGATTGAGCTGGAGAAGGCTTATGATAGAGTTGATAGAGATGTTTTGTGGAAAGTCATAAGAATATATGGTGTGGGAGGTAAGCTGCTGCGAAGCAGTGAGAAGTTTATATCGAGTGCAAGGTGTATGTACAAATAGGAAGAGAGGAGAATGATTGGTTCCAAGTGAAGGTTGGTCTACTGCAGGGGTGTGTGATGGTTGTTTAATTTGTTTATGGATGGGATGGGAAGGGAGGTAAACAAGAGTCTAGGAGAGAGGGGCAAGTATGCAGTTTGTTTGGGATGAGAGGGCCTGGAAAGTGTTTGCTGACAATACATCACTGGTGGGAGATTCAAGTGAGAATCTGCATGAGTTTTTTACTGCATTTGGAAGCATGTGTGAAAGAAGGTAGTTTAGGGCAAATGTAAATTAAAGCAAGGTTATTACGTTTAGCAGGGTTGAGGGACGAGTTAGTTAGGGTGTGAGTTCGAATGGAAAAAACTTGGAGGAAGTGGAAAGTTTTACACATCTGGGAGTGGACATGGCAGTAAATGGAACCTTGGAAGTGGAAGTGTCATAGGGTGGGTGATGGGGTGAAGGTTCTGGGACTTTTGAAGATTGTGTGGAAAGAGAGAGTTATCAACTGGGAGGGCAAAATGGGTATGTTTGAAGTTTTTGTAGTCCCAGCAATATTGATATGGATTCAAGGCATGGGCTGTAGATAAAGTTATGCAAAGGAGGATGGGGGTTAGAAATGAGATGTTTGAGGACAGTGTTTGGTGTGAGGTAGTTTGATTGAGTAGGTAATGAAAGGGTAAGAGAGAGGTGTGGTAATAAAAAGAGTGTGATTGTGAGAGCTGAAGAGGGTGCACTGAAATGGTTTGGACATATGGAGAGAGTGAGTGAGAAAAGGTTGACAAAGAGGATATATGTTTTAGAAGTGGTGGGAACAGGGAGAACAGAAAACCAGGTTGGATATGGAAAGATGGAATGAAAAAGATTTTCAGCAGTCATAAGCTGAACATGCAGGAGAGTGAAAGAGGTATTTGGGATGAAGTGAATTGGAAGAGTTTGGTATACTGGGGTCAACTTCCTGCAATGGATTGAATCAAGGAAAGGTCTGTGGGGGGGTCTGGTTGTTGCTAGGGAGCTGCTGTTTCAGTGCATTACACATGACAGCAAGAGAATGGATGTGGCCTTTCTTCATCTGTTCCAAGCGCTGTCTCGTTAAAGTGGGAAATGGGGAACAAGTATAGAAAATAACCATAAGCTAGTATTTATGAAAGCCTAGTGTTCCCAGGATCTCTTTCTAGTGGGTTTTGAAGCCTTAGGCTGCACTTTTTCGAGTATTAGGGAAATTTTTACTCACTTGGTGTGAGAAGTTTTTGATGAGGCTATACTCCCAACGATATAGTCTCACCATAGTTGACTTTTGAGTTTGTGTGACCTCGAGCAAGCAGAATCTGGTAACACCCAAACACACATATATGTATGTAAAGGAGTCTCTGCATATATTGTGCTAGAGGTGCCCTGTGCTATTGGCTTGTCAAGGGTGTGGCATCATAGGCTAAGAAGCAGCACTGGAGTTTTTTTTAGTTATGGTGCCCCTCTTGCCATGGCCACCCTTTTGAGGGAGTTCCAGGATGGAACAGGCATCAGATATAGATAAATAAACATAGATATTTTTCCCATAACTGTAAATAAAGTGACACATCGTAAGTAAATACTGACTAGGAATGTGCTGTTTGCTGAATATTTTTTTCTCCATTTGGATTCCTTGAAGGGGCTTTGCTTCAAGTTATGATTTTGTAAAATATCTGTAAATTCGTAACTAGTTTGTGTCCTTTATTTAGATATGCGATAAAGATGCACCAATCAATCTCACATGAAATGTTTACTCTGCAGTAGACTACGAAAGTTCCTTTAATTTCGATTGTTTTTAACAGAGTGTAACCGGGCCTGACTGTTCGCACTCACTACCCAAAAAGGATGAAGGCAGTGATTGATCCGCTGTATAAAGGTAAAGGGATTGAAAATGATGTTATACGAATTATTCAGGAATAAGTCACAAGTATAGTTGATGAAGTTTATCATAGGATTTTGAATGGCAGTCTTAAAGTGATTGCGTAATCTCTTGGAAGTAAAGAACACTGTCAGTTTAAGAAGGGAAGATTGTTGTAGAAGTTATTACCTCTTTGGTAGGTAATGGAAAAAGATGAGAAAAAGTGAAAAATTTAATTTTGCAACGAGTTTAGATTTAGGAAAGGCATATTACAAAAATTGATAGGAAAGAACATTGGGAAGTTAAGGCTATGGTGTACTTGGAGGACTGTAATGTTGTTATGGAAGCTTTTCTAATGGTATTAGTGCTAAGGTGAGAGTGAAGGGTGATTTTAGTAGGGAATTTGCAAAAAATTTGAATTGTATGGTGCTTAGTGTGAGATAAGAATGAAATATGTGTGATTGCAGTGTAAGATTAAATCATTGTGAAATATATTGGGTGCTACCTTTTATAGTTTGTGTTACCAGTGTTGTTGTTCAAGCTGAACCAGAGAAGGATTTTTTGATGGTTGGTTTTGTAAGTGGTTCTAGTTGGAAGAGGATGTTGAAAATGTGTGCTAGTAAGATCAAGGATCCTGTATGTGAAAGGTTAGAGTGTGGTCTCGTAATTGACTTTTATACAGTAGAATTACTTGTTTACATCTTTTATAACAAGTGGTTTGCTTAATTTCCTCTTCCATTTGATGACTCTCCTCATGATCCATGAATTGATTCCTCTGTATCTTTAATTCCTCCTCTGTTCATATTAACTTTTGGTCTTAAAATTTTTACAGTATCCCATTATAGCAG
>JAUUDW010000024.1:178884-192778 GCA_032361385.1 Panulirus guttatus
ATTTTTACAGTATCCCATTATAGCAGTAAATACTTATTCTCAAGTGGTTCCTCTTTCATTTATTCCTGTTTCTTCCTTTTGGATCTTGTCATGATTGACTTGTGAAGGTACATTCCCTTTTCTTTTTAGTCCATACCAGACTATTCCAGTTCAAAAAAGAAAGAAAAGAAAAGAATACAGGTACAAGACTTGGTTTTGTTACTGTTTGTTGACATGCTTGTCCTAGCTTTCTCATCATGTTTCTTTGCCTTTTGTTGTTTTTCTTTATTGGCTCAGGCAGTACTGAAGGTCTTAAATTGATCCCCTATCTTATATAGTATTAGTAACAGTTATGAAGCTTACTAGCATCATCTATAGCTGGAAAATCCTTGAAGGTATGGATTCCAACTTTTGTGTGGAAAAACATCCTACTGGCACAACAGGCATGGAAGATTGTAAAATTCTACTGCTGAAATCCAAAGGTGTGATATGCACCTTGAACATCCAAGGCTTGGGACAGTACACCTCACTAGCTACCATCAGAAACAGCATGGAATTCATGGTAGAGAAGTTAAAAGAGTGCTCTGGACTAGGCTGTGGGTGACTATGTGGGCCTGAGAGCTTTGGCTTCCAACAGCTTGGTTGACCAACGACCCATTCTAGAATTCTGGACCCAGCCCATGTTGTGTGATTGAAGACCTCCAAAGACTTCTTTAGGTATTCACCAGCACAAAATAGCTTAACTCATTAGGAGAATTTAAGTCTTGAACTGCTTTTTGACCCTTGCCTTTTGGTTTTGCTAAACTTTACTGTTTTATGATGTTGGAGCTGCACTTTTATTTCTTTCCAGTAAAACTTTCTCCACATGTTCATTTCCTCAGTGTTAGCCTATCACCTTTGTGAAAAATGGATCCCCTTATAATCCAATAAGTAAGATGAATTGATTCACTGAAGTTGACAAAACAGGGCATTCGATTTGAATCGGTTTGAGATCACCACAGGTGGAAAGTCACCTTTGTACATGTTGTATCAGTGGGAGTATAGTCTTATCAAAGAACTTTTCACCCCAAAGGAGTCCTTATTTCCCTTTCTGTTTCTGGAAGTAGCACAGTCTTGGGGTGAAAGAGGTCCTTTTCTAAGAAAGAGGGTCTGGGGCAATTAGGAAAAATGATAAATATGGGAACAAACATGGGAGTGAAAATAATTGTGCACAGGAAAACAGTGTTCCAGTGCAGTCCATCCAGAACCTTACCAGTCAGAATAGAGGAAACCATAACTTTTTTAAGTTGTAATCTGTTTTTATGAATAACATGCATAAGTTTTTGTTTTATATTTTTTTTTGTTTTTCCACAGGAGAGACTCTTAGGGTCAAAATACATTGTGTAAGGGTTAAAGGACAGAGCCAAGAGAATTTGAGTGTGTCCTGGAGATGGAAATATATTGGCAAAAAATAGTGTTATTAGTTCTTATGAAATATCAAGAGAAATTAAAGAAAAATAAAAATGTTTATTAGCTGTATTTTGTTGTACAAATACATTTGTGCTTGTCTTATTACTGGTTTGTTGACTTTTTTTATGCTTCCATTTTCGTGTTTACTCCGCTGCCACTAGCAAATAACCGATACACAGTGGACCTTTCCCAGTGTTAGCCATTCAGTATCTGCTGAATTATCATCAGTCATTACTGAATTAAAGAATATCACTGATTTGCTTCAGACATTTTGAGCCCTCATGCCAGGAAGAGTAACCCTCTAACTTCCACAGTGCTTTTTTCCCTTTCCCAAAACATTCTAGGCTTTTGGACCCTGATAGACTTTGTTTTTACTCTTGCTGAGTAAGAGGTAAATAGCATAAAATTAAACAACCTTGTAACACTCCTTGATGGGTTACTGTTTCACTGCTGTTAGAGATTAGAGTGAACTGTGTTGCTTACATATATGTCTTAGTTTATATTTTTTTACCCTAACATTTTGATGGAAATTATCGTTTTGCTTTTATCCTTTTATAAACAAATTAGAATGTACATGTTCTTTATTTGTAACTTCATTAGTAACATGTATAGATACTGTATATATATATATATAAGCAGAAATTGGCATGTTGTATGTGAGGGAGTCCTGTAAGGATAGGGATAAGTGAAGACCCTTTTATCCTGGCCTCTCCCTTGATGGGGATTCCCGAAGGGAACAGGGTTTAGAGATGTAGATAGGTAGATTATGTATGGGGATAGGGGAGAAAAAATACTGCACATGTATTCCCTACTTGTCATAGAAAATGACTAAAAGGTGTGTGTGTGTGTGTGTGTTGGGAAGGGGGGCTGGAATTTCTCCCCACTTGTTTTACTTTTTCCTAAAGAGGGAACAGAGGAGGGGGCCAAGTGAGATGGTGAATATGAGTGAAAAGAAAAAAGTTAGAAATTGGCATATGTTTCAGCTTCGACATAAGCTGCTCACTTTTCTCCCTCATCATGTTGAGACATTTGGCATCCATACATGCCCCCCCTCCCTACCCCTACCTAGAATATTGCCTTGAAGTTGTGGTGGGAGTTCTCAGAACGAAGATCTTTGTCAGTGGATGTTGATCATATGGTAAAGATACTTGTTTGTATATGATGAAGGGTTAAGGAAGATTTGGCACTTCTGTGAACTTTAGCAATGTGATAATTTGTTCTGTATGTTACTGTTTTGTACATGATTTATGTAGTTTTACCATTTTCTTGATGAAAATAGTCATATTTTAACCCTTTCAAAGCCATGGATGTCAGTCTTCTGTTATGTAGTAAAGATCTTTTAATGCTAATCCACACATAATTTCCACCCCCAAGTTGTGATCTTTGTTGGCTGTCCGTAGATGACAACCCAAACAAAGGATGTCATTAGACCTGCTTAGGGGCCTCAGTAACCTGCAAGTTACTACAGTGAGTAGTTGTGTGCCTTTTCTAGTGACTTGCTGAGTCTACTGATGTGTCCCAGACACGCCTGTGTCAGCAGAAATTAATGAATGTTTCCTGAAGTTAAATGTGCTTAACTCTTAAATCGTAAAAAGAGAATAATATTTTTGTTGGTTTTCTTGTGTCCAATCTGTTGCACACTTTCAAACATTTGTGTGCTTGTTTTTTATGCTTTCTGGGTGAACCATAACACCTTAGAGCTTAGAGGCCCCAGACTTTGGATGTAGGTACTTCAGGATCTGGGCAAAGTTTCAGACTCTTTGGCATAAGTCTTAAAGGATGTTTTAAGGCAAATAAAAGGCTGCCTTTTAGAAGCCTCATGTATAATGCTTAGTTTACTGTAATTTGTCAAAATTGTCAACTTAGCAGCACCAGATTATAATGGAGATACCTCAGGATCAGAGGTGGGATACAAGAGTAGCAGAACCAGGCCTTATAGGCCAAGAAAAGCCACATTTCAGATTGATTTATTTTTTTAAAGCAATTTTTTTCCTCTGCAGTTAATTTCCCCAGCGAGTGTCACAAATTATTATGAACGTATATCAGAATTGAAGGCAGGAACCAAGGATACTCGAGTCTGATTCTACAAGCCTACAAGCCAAAAGCTTATGTAACTTGCTTATATGGGATTGGCTGGTTTGGTAGATACTGTGTTCCTAAATTAGGAATGGTTGTTCTCATTCTTAAGAAAAAAACTTTGTATTATTTTTGCACCTGTTCTTATTTTTTGTGCACTGGGGAGGCTGAACAAGTTAATTTTACACTAAATGGATGGGCATTTTCTTAAAGCCAAGTGAGGGATGCAGGCTCTAGTAAGCCTGTAGTCACATACTTAGTTTTTCCAGGTCATAACTGATTTACTGTCGAGGATTTGATTAAGAAACTTCACATATATGTGTATTGTGAGATGAAGTTTGGTATTACACCAATCTTGAGGTTACTTACCTTTGTTGTTAAAGTCAGGTAGATTTCTGATTAAATTAACTCGAAGGGGGGTATCAACCTGTAGTTTGATGGTTTGAAAAGTCACAACCTGTTTATATAGAACCCCTGCTGAAGGGGAGATGTGTTTTTGTTTACCTGAGAAATTTTTGTAGCTGACATAATACTTTTTCTTTGTAGTGTTGTGTAGGTGGTGAGTTGTGCACCAGGATGGACAGCCATTGTGAAGCACACCAGGCCGACGTGGTCACAAACTTGCCAAATCCTGAGTTTCCTACCAACAAAGTGCCTGATACCTCTACAGTAAGTTGTGAAAGCATTGTTCAATTCAGTGATTTAACACAGGGTGGTGCAACTATAGGCCTGCGGCTTGTTTTTTTGTGTCCCACAAGCTCTCATATTGACGAATGGATTTATTGAATTTTAGTGTCGAAGAAGTTGGACCACCCAGTGCTAGGCCTTGAGTCTTAAAAAAAAGGATATATATACAGTTATACATAATTTGAATTTAATTTGTTGCCCTCGACTTACAAGTTTAGTGCTGAATTGGCCCATAGTGTCGAAGAAGTTGGACCACCCTGATTTAACATATTACTATTGTGGAACCCTAACATTTGCTGTGTTATTCCAGTGATACTGAGTATTCCTGGCTTCAAGTCTTTGTTGTGTGGTTATTGAGGTAATACGCTTGTCCTTTTTGTTAAGTATTTCTGTCAAATAACTTCGAAAGTAAATCATTAGTACATAGATTACCTGGATATATTTTAGTTATTTATTTTTCATTTGAACTTTTCACTGACTTTGTGTTAATTCACAGGATGTGGAGACCTTTGGCATGGTGTGTGAAGCACAAAGTGAAAGGGATGTGGACCACAAAAGTAGAAGCAGCCAGAGCATTTTAAGTGCTGATGACACTGCCATTGTGGCAGCTAATGAAATAAGCAGCACGCCAGAATCAGCAGCTGGCCGTGAGTCCCCAGTTACAGATGGTGGGGCAGTTGGGGTTGGAGCTGACCCATGCCTGCCTTACCATCCTGTTGAAACTTTGTCTGTGATATTCAGCTCCACGCCGTTACGTGGTCACATCCCCGTTACTGGTGCTTGCATCAGTAGTGGAGGTGAGGAGCCCAAGGGCACCTTGGGGCCCAGCCGTCCGTCCTCGACCACTGCCCCTGGGTCCCCTGGGCTGGGGGGGTCCCCTAGGGATATACCTGTGACCCCCTCTGGCCAGCAAGGTGTTGTGACAGTAAGAGCAGCATTAAGCCCATGTTGTGTAATTGGAGCTGAGGCATCCTGTACCACACATGTGCTGCACAACACCTCTCAGTCAACCCAGCAGTCATCACCAGCTGCAGCACACACACCTGCGAAGGCCAGTCTCAACATTCCTGGCTCAATGGCCAACAATAATGCCAATAGCCAACTCCAGGGTAGCAACCCTAGCTTTAACCAGGAGACAGAGCAGGCTACAGCCAGCTTACTCCAAACAAGTGCAACCTGCAACCAATACGCTTCATTTCCTACTTCATCAAAATTCCAGGCTGCAGGCAAGTCTGGAAAATTTGGTTTTGCTTCCTTCCCCCATGGCTTTATTAAAGTTAATAGGTGGGGCATTCCACATGGCTTGGGTCTTGTAGGTGGGGGGGAGAGTGCAGCCAATGGGTGGGGTGGATCAGCTACCCAAACAGCTGGATGGGGTAGCTCTGGTGCCAACCAGTCCAGTTCACAGAGCCAATGGGGTGGAGGTCCCAGTAGGGGTGGAGGAGCCCCCAACACATCACCTGCCCAGGGAGGTAACCTCAAACCAGCACAGCAAACTAGTGGCCCAGCCCAGCAGCCCAGTTCTCCAGCAAGCCAACAGAATACACAGACTGGAGGAACTGGAGGGCAGCAGGGACCGGCAGGAGTAAGTCAGCAGCAGACGCAGCAGGGTACCAGCGGACAAGGAGGCAATAGTAATAACACTTGGGCACAAGCTGCAGGGAAAGGTCTTCCAGCTGGTAGTGGGTCAGGGGATGCTCAAAAACGTCACATGGAGCAGCAACTGCAGAGTATCAGGGAAGCTTTGCTCAGCAGTGAAGGTTGGGGTGGAGAAAATGTTAACCAAGATACTACATGGGACCTCCCAGGATCCCCAGAACCTGGTAAAGATTCAAATGCACCCCATTTTAAGATGAATGTCAACAATGGGTGTGACCTTTGGGAAAACAATTTACGGAATGGTGGGGCAGCCCCTCCTAAAACTCAGCAGGCTCCATGGGGTCACACGCCAGCCACAAACTATGGTGGTACATGGGGAGAAGATGATGATGCCACAGATTCTTCCAATGTTTGGACAGGTGTTCCTCCCAGTAATCCCCAGTGGGGAGCAAACACGCCTAATGCTCCTAACATGTGGGGAGGTGGAGCACCTCCAAAGAAGAACACTGAATGGAGTGGAGGTGGTGCAGGCAGTGGTACTGGTGGGTGGGGAGAACATGGACCACAGAGATCTGGTATTGAAAATCCACCCAGTGAATGGGGACCTGGGGGCCCTCACAAACCAGGGCCACACGTTGGACACACTGGTCCACACACAGGACCACACACTGGTCCCCACACTGGTCCACATGGTGGTCCACACAGTGGCCCTCACACAGGCCCTCATACAGGTCCTCATACTGGACCACATAATGGTCCTCATGGACCACACAATGGCCCTCATGTTGGGCCTCATGGTGCACCCCACACTGGACCACATGGAGGGACCCATAATGGACCTCATGGTGGCCCTCATAGTGGCCCTCATAGTACCCCTCATAGTACCCTTGCTCATGGTGTTCCTCCCACTGGTCCAGGAGGTCCAGCACAATGGAATGGTCCAAAGGATATGAAGCCAGGTGGACCAAGTGGACCAAGTGGATGGGAGGAACCATCGCCGCCTTCACAACGAAGGGATGATGGAACGGCTGTGTGGGGCAATCCTCAGCAACAAGCTAACATTTCAAGATGGAAGGATATGCCTACTCCAAACATGATGGGTAGACCAGGTATACCTGGGCCACAGCAGGGACGCATGCCAGGACCACCAGTTCCTGCAGGCATAAAACCAGATCAACGGATGTGGGGACATGGGTAAGTGAATGCCACCTCAGCTTTTTGAGATATGAAATTCTAGTTTGGCATAAATCCTTATGATTTTTGCTGTTGTTTTTGGTGTTCTTAAGTAAATGATGAAGTGAATGTTTTTACCATCAGGAGAAATGGCAGCTGGAGTGACCCCCCCCACGATACGGGTAGTGGCATGTGGGGGGAGGAGCCAAAATCAGGTGGTTGGGGTGAACCACCAATAACATCTCCATCGTGGGGCACAAAACCAAAGACCCCAACTGGAGGTCCTCCTGGACCTGTTGGTTGGGGTGAATCAGATATGGAACTTCAAGGCTGGGGACACCAAAATAAGGTAAGATTTTTAACACCCTCTTGTAAAGTAGCACCACACGGACTATCTATGCTGAGACACACGTATCTCAGCATCTTCAGCCAACCTCAGGTCTGTTGTATAGTATATAGGTGTTTCTTGATGTTTCATTCTCATCTTTTTTTTCAAGCTCACTATGTTAACCTTTCTCTCTCTTTTTTTTTTTTAAGTACATGTACATAATGGGACAATTACTAACTGTTGACACAGGTTTACTCATATCCAGTTCTGCCTAACAGGCAGGCTAATAAATGCATGTGTAGTTGAGGAATGTTCCTTACACTAGTACTGTGTTTGTCAAGCAGAGACCATCATCATGACAATAATAAACTGCTGCATGTTATTCATGGGTGAATGAAGTTGACATGAATTCCAGTGACCTTCAGTGGCACTGTTGTTATATTCCTACAACAATGAACACGTTAACTTTTTGCTCAGTCTTTTAGCTTTATAGCCCACATTTACTGAGATATTCAAGTCCTGGTAATTGTCATGGTACTTGTGAGCTGATCTTTTTTAATGCATAACATTATATGAAAACATTTTAAGTGAAGTATTACCAGTTTTTCTGTAATCCAAAAAAGGGTTTTAATGCATTATGGATTTGCTTCAAAATAAATTTTCTCATTACGCAATCAAGTTATCAGGTTGTGCACAAATTTAAGCAATTTTAAATTATAGTTAAACATTTTCAACTGATTCATGCTCTTCAGGTTGTACAGATACTTTTTTGTTATAAAAGGTAGATGGTAATTTTGAATTGACCCTTTATCAAAGTGAACCCTGTAATCTCTCTAGTTTTGATTGTTCTGGTATATTATGTCAGTCCATAGTCCATCTTGTTAATGATTGTGACATAAATAGGGAACTGTTAGTCTGGTATATGTATAGTGAATTGGTTATTTACAGAGGTAATAGTAAAGCAGTGATAATGAGAGATCTTACGTGATTTTGTTGTGGGATAAAGCTAGAATGCTTTTAGCTCATTTAGTAATAGTTAAACAAGTGTATTTCCAAAATTATTCCATTTGGAGCTAATTTAAAGAAGGTAAATTCTTGTATATTCAGGGCTACAGCAGATCATCGAGTCTGTTGTCAGGTGAAAATGAGGTGTACCATGTATTTGTCATAGTAACTTGAACGGATAACAATGTCAGGTTTTTTGTTTTTTGATATTTTTGAACTTGATGAATAATACTTCTACAAGGAAATTTTTAATTTTTTATGTTTAAGGCTGGAGTCATGGACAAAAGTGCTAATTATGGGCATGGATTAGATATATAATATGCAGTAATAAGAAATAAGTACCAAATCGTTGGTTATTAAGTTTGTCAGATGCCTTGTTAGCCAGAGATGTTTTGGGCTGTTAATGTTCTAGGGTTGGGTAAACATGCAATAAAAGTTTGTGTTATATATTGTATTATTTTAGTGTGTAAGAAAGAATTAGGATATTAATGCCGCTGCTTTCTCAGATGCAACTTGGTGATGTATACAAATTTTATATAGAAGTGCACATGCATAACCAAACCATTATTATTGATAAATATTTGCCTTAAATGTTAGAAAGGGAAGATTCAACTTGCTGTAGTATAAGGTTTGAAATTGGCTTCGCTAACAGTGATTTTTTCCCCAGTCTAAACATATATGGCGTTTTGTATGAAGAACATATTTTATCCCATTTGTGTACTGATGTGGCCATTGTAGGACACGTATAATGGAGGCTAATGATTAACATTACAGATGAGTGGTTACCCTCCTCTGCTTGATCTCAGATCTCCCAAAACTCTCATTCCTGAGTCCCACTTCCCATTTGCTGTAAGTTACCAGTAATGTCTCACCTTATGCTATATTTGGGGCTCTTATTTGCTTACCAGCTTGGTCTGTCCTTATTGTATGGCTGTTGTCTGCTTGTTGTGTCCTAGACAAGGCCAAAAGGCTATGCTTTTCACAGTTATAAGGCATTCAGTACACCGAAAAGATATGGAATTTAACTGATTTTGCTTATTTGTAAATAATATTTGAATAGGGTAGCCAAATCTTGCTGCAGTTCAGATAATTTTCTAAATTGATTCATTGCTACTGCATGCATTTTATTTTATGAATTTAATGATCTTTAGAGTACCCCAAGGTAATCTATAATACCAGTCAGTTTGTACTTCTTATTTTTGTCAGTATTGTGTATGAAGAAGTGTTCTTATGGCCTTCAAAATAAGATTAACAAGCTTGCCATGGAAAACTACTTTGGAGTATGATTCAAGATATCAATTTGAAGCTTTGCTGCACTGGTTGATGTTAGAGAAGCCAACTTTATGTAGATAGTTTGAATTACCCCAGTGATATTGAGACTTTTATGAACTGCTTTTTTTTTAACATTTTTTTATTACTATTACTATAATTTAATTTTTGAGAATACCGTGTTACCTACTATTTGTGACTGGGCCAATACATGGGCATCCTTTTTTTTTTTCCCCAAATCATACATGCTGATGTGCTGGGCCAGCTCTTTGGTATGCTATAAATGAGTTTACCTGCAGTAAGTTCAGAGATATGCTTAATGTTGCAGAAGTCTGGCATTTGTTACTTGTATGTGTTTTTGCAAGACATCATGTTTGAACCATCTGTTACTTTTATATGATATCTAGATTTGGAAAGTACTATATGATAAATTTGCGAAGAATGGGGTTCTAGTATCTTGTAGACTAAGTTGAATGCAGCTTAGTTATGATGATATGCTGTAACTCCTCCCCTAATGATTGAAGGGGAGGGTTAGTGGATGGTTGGAACCTAACCAATGAATTATTACCTTTAGGGCTAAATGAGTTCCAACAATAACTTCTTAATGTATTCTGTAATGTTAAGTATTAAATTTGTTGAATTTTAGATGAAATTTAAGTTTCTTTGTGGATGATGGCAAGGGATTGCATGTGTACAAATAAGGGCATTGCCCATATAATTAAGCAAGATCTTTTAAAGTATAGATTTGAAGAGGGAGGTTTATAGCCAAGGCATGACCAGTCATATGGAAGGTTGTGTGAAATTGACTGTGGAATAGTCAGAACATGGGCACCATTGGATACAAATATAGAAGAAAGGTCGAAAAGGAGAGAAGCATTGTTGATAAGTAATAACAAATGGTGAAAGAGTTTAGAGATGTGCTGTGGAGGAGATGTAGGTGTCACTTTAACCCGCTAGCATAAAGGTGTAAGAGAGAAAGAAATGAATAAATATAGTAAGGGAAAGAAGGAGGAGGAGAGATCTGAAGAGATTACTGTGGACAAGGTAGAAATAATTTTGAAACTTTTCCATAAGTTTATGAGCAAATTGTTGGTTAAAGAGCAGCTAAATAGGCGAAGGGACTTGGAGGGAAGAATTATTCAGGATGAGTAGGACATACGTGAGGAGCACAGTGGTAAATTTAAAAGAGCATTTGTTTGTTGAGGACACTCGGCCCCAACTTCAGCAAGATGGGATGGAGAAGAAGTCTTAGAAGATATAGAAACTGATATGAATGACTTAAACAGGCTTTTAAAACAACATGATTCATTTAAGGTTCATGTTCCTGATAATATCTCCCCAGATATGCAGGAGGAGTTAGTGGGGGCATTTTCTAGGTCCCTAGAGGAAGGTGTATTTTCAAAGATCTGCAAAGATTGCAAATGTTGTGCCTTTATTTATAAAAGATGGCAAGGAAATTGCAACAAACTGCAGGCCTGTCTCCCAAACGATTGGGGTTTGTAGTTGATAATCAGATAGCAAGGGGATGACTACATGCAAAGGAAATATTTCCTAACTGGAACACGGTGCTGATTCAAGGAGAGGAGTTCATGCTTTACAAAGCCTGCTAGACTAATGTGACTGGATGAATGCCATCTTAGATTTAAAAGATGGGTGGGTTTATTTTTATTCTTAAATGCCAAAATGCTTTTAACACCTCTATTGATTGAAGAATACCTTAGTTGAAAGGACAAAGGATACTGGTTAGAGGAGCATTCATGTAATGGGATTGGGGTTGTCAGTGGGGTGCTTTTCTTGGTGTATCTACAGTCTGGAAAAAACACTTGTTTGCTTCCCATATATTTTAAAAGGCAGTTCATGGCTGAGGTTTATTTAGGGTACAAGCATATGATGCTTTCAGGGTGAAATCATCATACACCTGGTCACTGAGACTGTATGTGCCTCAGGCTATCTTAATATTCTTTCATTACTCTTCCCGTCAGCCACTTCATATTAGGAATTTCACTTCTGGGCACTGTATTTCTTCAACATGTGGTTTGAGATAGTTGACTCTTACCCCTTTAAAGGGGTAAAATCCTGGGTTCTTGCCTGGAAACATGAATATTGTGACACACGAGATTTGTAGATGCAATGGGCAGTCAGAACACATTCACTCTTGGCAATCAGAGCACATGATCAGGTGGCTGTTCCTGCACACCTCATTAGTGCCTTGCCTCTTTCAAGAGATCAAGACCCATTGAACCCAAAACTTGAACCTAAAATACTTCAGGAACCTTGCCAATTCCATGTCCAGACATCTGCCGTTGGTAATCAAGGCCAAAGGAGAGGTGACAAAATGCTTTAATTTAACTTTGACATTGCTTTTGAAAAGTTATGGGGAGGCAGACAAGGATTTTTGTGGATGTTGGAGATATCTTGCTTGATAAACAGAATGCCTTCCTGATCGTATAATTTGATAAGGTCATTATAGAAGAATAACACTGATTGCATCATCTTACAAGGGAATCTAGAAAAACTCTTGTGAGTGTAGAAGTGTAGAAATCTCTCCCTGTACTGTACAAATGGGTCACAGTGAAAGAAAGCTTTGATATGATTATCATGTAGTAGGAAATTAGCTGCATGAATCTGTGTGAGAAACACTTGGGATTCGATATTGTCCCAAACATGTCGACAATCTCAATTAGCATAACTGTTAGGAGACCACCTGTCTGTCATCAAACGTACGCTATTCATATCGTGCACAATGCGAAAACTAGATTATGCTTACTAAGTGTGATCACTTCATATTAAGAAGCACAAAGAGCTAATAGAAAAGTTCCAGAGGAGAGCACAAAGATGATACTAAGATTAAGAAAGCTGAGTTACAGTAAATGGCTAGTCTTCTGATTTGCCCACCTTAAAAGAGAGAAGAGTGAGGGTTGACTTGATCACAGCCTTTAAGATTTTGAAACGACCAGTGACACAGACAGTGAACAGTTGTTCTGAGAGTTGTAGGGTTATAACTGCCAGAGGACATAATAAGAAATATAACAAGATGCTTGTTAAAAGAGTGTAAGGAAATACTCTAATAGTATAAGAGTGGTGAAAGAATAAAGTGACTGAAGATATGGTTAATAATAGGAGAGAGTATGCATAAAATTAAGAAGTATGAATTTAGAAAATGCTCAAAAGATGGGGTGCCCATGAGTTTAATACTCTGTCCTGTGTAGTACAGTTCAGCAGTTACTCACGAATGATAGTAAGGAAGAAAAGAGAAGGCAAAGAAGGGAGAGGACTGACTCTTTATTAAAGATAGCCTTAAGTTTCAAAAGCTGGTCGAGGATGGCCCCTGCAGAAAAGAGAAGTGCTTAAAGGTGTTATTAAAAGTCCTCCAGATAAATGCAGTGATCCAGAGTGATAATGATTGAACAATTAGGGTGGTACAAGGAGCCGTAAAACATTCACTTCTCAGAACTAGAATATGCTTCTCATGTTTGGTCACTGCTCCTAAAAAAGCACGTAGAGCTGATAGAGAAGGGCCAGTGGAGGGTATTAAAGATGGTTGTAGAATTAAGGGAGCTAGGTTTGAGGGAATGGCTAAAGGCTTTAGATTTGCCCATCGTGGAAGAGGGAAGAGAGGGGTGATTAGATCTCAATCTTTGTCTTCCAAACTGATCACTGATGTGGTTAGTAAGCAGTTATTTGAGATATGTAGGGATAGAGCATCAAGAGGGCATAACATGAAATTAAGTGAGAAACTTGTTAAAAAAAGATCTAAAGAAGTATTCTTCTTATGTAAGAGGTGTGGATGAAAGGAATGTAATGACTGAGGATGTGGTGAATGTAAACAGTATACATGAATTTAAGAAGTTATATGAATGTAGAGAATGTTCCAAAGATGGGGCCCTACTAATGTAAATACCCTCCCATTCAATACACTTGGGAAATTACTTGAATTTAAAAAGTTGTGTGACTGTAGAGAATGTTTAGGAGATGGGACTCCATGAGTGTAAAATTCCCTCCCAGTCCAGTACATATAGGAAATTACATCCACACTGTAGCAACTGACATAAGGAGAGCTGCAGACCCTACTTTCGTTTTTATAAGATTTTAGAGTGTCTACTGCTAATGAAACCATTTTCAACATGCTAGATTTAGGAGTTAAGTAGGAAAGATGTGTGGGGTTTGGCTATGGATAGGGAGCTGTGGTTTTAGTTCTTTACACATGACAGCTCTTGTATGGATGTGAAGTGATGTGACCTTTTTTTGTCTGTTTCCTGGCACTACCTCATTGATGGAGGGGGTGGCCATCAGGTGTGTGGGGGAATAGAAGAGAATGTATATTATCTT
>JAUUDW010000024.1:196750-207028 GCA_032361385.1 Panulirus guttatus
GAATGATCATCCACTCCCACTTGGCAAAACATCAGCCATGCTGAATATCATGGCATTAACTCCCCACATAACATTCATCATCGCAAAGGCCTTAAGCAAGCCAAATGTCCTCAGACCAGCCTCTGGGGCAAATTTTAAACAAGAAAAAGGAATCCTCCAGTATCCTGAGCTGATAGTTCATCTACTCTACTCTAAAACTGCCTCACTGGTAAAAGGACTAATTGACTTTTTAATGCAGTGTTAGGTGTTTTCCAGTCTTGTTTTCAAGTACGAGATTGATAAGGAATTTGGGATTTATAATAAATGTTGAAATGAAATAACTGTTTCCTGAAGCTGTAATTCTGTGCAACAAAAAAAAGTCCACCATGGTCCCCAGAACTAGTTTTCTGTGTTATGTGAAAGATCATTCCATTTTCTTACATCCACATCATAAGGGGCTTACTCTTACAATCCTGAAGTTTTCGATGTTTAAGAGGTATCAGATTAGTGACAAGGATGAGCCCATCTCAGTCAGCAACCTGAAGGAAGCTTTGTACATCAGCTCTTAAGACCAAGGAGATTGTTGCTTCCTACATTTTGGGTTGTACTTGTATTTTTAGTATTTTTAATAGACCTCATTGCATGACAAGAGAACATTGATGATACTGCAGCCAAGAATGAGGAGGTTTTTCATGGCTATAATCTACTGAAGTATTCATTAATGTAATGGATATTTATGCATTTAAAACTTTGCAACACATTTTCTTGAAACTTAACCTTTTTAGGCTTTCCTTTTTCCACATGACACCTCAAATAATGTTGTTAAATGTAGAAAATGAGAGTAACATGCCAATGAAGAATTGCTTATCAAAGCAAAATAATGTGTCTGAGAGGAAGAGAAAGAGAAAACTTTTGTTTGGGAAGTATGTTGTGAGACTAAAGACTGACATACATACTGACTGGGATCTCTTAGCTCCTGGTCATATTCACTAGCAAAATAACTACACAGTTTTCTTATTAAACTGATTTCTGATGTCTGTGTCAAATTAGCTCTGTTGTATTTGATATTAAGCACACTCCCAGTAGTAGATACAACCCTGTAGATGTTAACCGAAGGGTATATTCATGTGCTTTATTGTTTCTTTCTCTAGAAAGAAAAAAATGTTTCTTGAATCTGGGAATGATTATTATGTTAATGCATCTCTGAATGTGGGAAATGTTGATAGTATGTGGAAATACTTTTATTGTTTTTGTGATGCCTTAACCTTTTGCTGCATTCTTCTTTTTTATTAGAAATACATGTTTCTTTAGGTTTGTATCAAATTTTCATTTTTTCTGGATAAAGCAAAGGAATGAATATCAGTATAGATTAATCTTTTTGTATGGTTTTTGATAAAAAGTATTCAAAATTATTTATAGAAGGCCTTATGTGTCAAGAGTATTTGATATTCTTATCAGTTCAGATCTCTTGCTTAAGTTTTCACTATCTTTTTGTCAGATTGATGGTTCTACCCTGAAGACACTGTGCTTGCAGCACGGGCCGCTGGTCAACTTCTACCTATCTCTCAACCACGGCTTTGCTCTCGTCAACTACGGCTCACGAGAGGAGGCTGCCAAGGTACCATTCCTAACTTAGGCTTTGCTCTGACATTTGTGGTCTTCATTAAGCTATTAGAAACTAAAATTATAGAAAAGAAAAACATACCTTGCAGCAGCCCATACTTGGTGAACTGTAAACAAAATGTGATGATTCATGGAAACAGAAAAAATTTTGTTATTCATGAATTACGAGTTACTGAACTGCTTTCTTCGCCTTTTTTTTAACATTTGCTAATGATTTCACTCATTTCATCATATACTAGAAACTGAAAATTATGCTTTTGTTATTCCCAGCTCAAAAATGTTTGGAGAGTGGTTGCTGTATCAGTGTAGTCACTTTTTTTTTTTTCCTGTGTACTCTGTCTTGCAGTGTTGGTAGACATGTTCAGTTAGCCTGCTTGGCATGCATCTTTGTTATTGATATAGAGGTCTGAAGATTGCTTGTTTGTTATTGTATTTGAGAACTATGTTTTTCATGATTAGGGTTTATTATAATTACATTTTAAGATAGTGGACAGGAAACAATCTCCTGAGCTCTTAGAGGATCATTTTCATGTGAAATATGGTGATTTCATCTGTCAAGGTTGTGATCATCCCCAACACACCTCTCTCCTAAAGATTAACTGGGAGGTGTGTTATCTCTGATGAATTTTATTAGTCTTGTGGATGTTTTTGAGTTTTTAAACTGACATAACACAGGAAGATCACCAGTTAATTCGTGTTTGAATAACTTTGTTTTGATTATGGTTTTTCCTCTTTATCTGAAGTTTTGATAATTGTTTATCCTTGTAATGGAAAGATTTTGCACCTTCACATTGTTTCTTGTGCCATTGTTTAAAAGACATTTCCTGGGGTGCATATTATGAAATAGCAATAGTTTTTATTGTTAGTCAGTTTTATGCACTTATCATGCTTTGATTAACACAATAAATTTTTTTTCCAGGCACAGGGAAATCTCAATAATTGCTTGTTGAGCAACACTACTATTCTGGCTGAATTTGCCAGTGACAGTGAAGTGAAGCAAGTAATGGGCCAGCCGACCCACCAGGGTCAGGGTGCCCCACCCACTCCTGCCCCAACTAATACCTCAAGCTGGGGAGGCTCTGGTCGTGGCTCTACCCCCACATCCCAGCCCTCTTCAAGCTCCAAAGTGGACTCTTGGGGTAATGGCAATGGCTCTAATCTGTGGAGCACCGGCCCTGCAGTTGGATCCTCACTGTGGGGTGGGGCCAGCCTGGGTGATGGGGACCAGCATCGTGCCACACCTTCCTCCCTCAAGTCCTACCTGCCGGATGGCCTGCTCACCTCCGAGTCCATATAATAGGGGAGGTGATAGGCAAATGCCATCACCTAATAGGGACTGTCACAGCAAAATCCTGAATGCAGCAACCATAGTGGTAGTGTAATACCACAACCATATGCTAGAGCCCTGCCTCTACACAGGGTAAGCTCACAGTCTTACTCACACACTTTATAATAATATGCTGGTCCATACATGTGTATATCAATCCCACTTTTATTAAGACACAATGCCTTAAAAGACTTAGCTCCAAGCACACACAAGAATAATCAATCATTTTGATGCTCTGTATGGTTAAGGTGAAGACCATGGAGCTAAAATAGTTCATGTGCTGTGACTTAAATACAAAGTTACTTGTATTGACATGCTGATGTTGACCATTATTTTAGGAGAAACAAAGGTGCAAGCTCGACTGAAGCAAGAGACGAACTGCCTGCGCTTGTCCTTTGCTTTGGTTGGATAACTGGTCCTACTTTTAAATGCCAATATTATCTAAGTCTGTTCTTACCATGAATAAAGTCTTATTATATAATAACAAAAGAATATACCTACACACAGTTTTGCAGTGTTTTGATGTAAATGTACCAAAAGATAAACAATTAAGTTATATCTAGTTTTAAGAGAGATTAAATGTAAGTTCTAGGATAAAATATAATTAAGTTTATAGTTAAAGTTGCAAATTGTTCAGTGATAGCACTCCTCTGTGTGATATTTCCTATATGGATAATTATATATACTTTAAATGTGCTTACTTATGTATCTCAAGTTCCACCACAGACTCTAGTGCTTGTAAGATTTACATCCTCCACACAAGATCTGCTCATATGTACAATGGAGCTCTCCAGGACTCAGCAGATATTCCTCAGTCTAGTGATTAGGTAGGTATGGGGTGCAGTGAGGAGCCAAGCACCATTCCTCAGATCGTCCAGTAGTTCTGCTGTGTCATTATCATGAAGGCCTCTTATTGGGCTCTGCTGTGCATTTGTCATTCGGGCCTTTTGTAGGTCTTTGTTGTGTTGTCATTACGCTCGCCATCCAAGTCTTTTGTTGTCATCATGCTTGTCCTGTTATTGGCTACATGATGTTACCATCCAGATTAAAGTTTGCCATTTTATTACCATTCAGAAGTGGTGTTATTAAATCTTGGGTATGTCATCATAATCCAGGCTTCTTAGTCTACTGTGATGTTGTTGAGGTCTAAGCCTGTATGGCAGACATGTTGTGGTTTTCAGCTAAGTCAGCAAGCAGAGCCCACAGATCTGCTGCATCATCGTCATCTGGCAGACAGAATTTTGTGGCCTCTGCCATAATGTCTTCATGCAAGCCCTCAGTTTTGCTACCCTCAGTCATACTCATATCCATCAGCATTATTATGTTCATAATCATCATCATCAAATTCATGAACCCATTCAACCTTTGGTTCGTTGGTCTCTCCCTCCCAAGGGTGCACCTCCCCTGCTACTGCTGCTTGTCGGAAAACAATGCCACACATTCTTGTTGTTGGTGTGTACTACTGCTGTCACTTATCCAGAGGGTAACAATGGATAGTATACTTTGCATCATGTGTTTTTGTAACTTCTGGCAAGAGATGTTGTGATATGATAGTCACCAGTGGTCCAAAGGTTATGGTTGGGTATTAGATCCCAGGTTCTTGCTCCAGCACCCTTGAGATTGGCAGCCATATTCAGTGTTCCACACAGCACAGTACATTTAGGAGTAGACAGTACAGTAGATCTGCTCAATCACTAAAACTCTACCATTTTGTGGTTCAAAATTGTCAGTGTGAGTAACAATGAATGTGGGTGCCAGCCAAGGTTGCATCATGGTACGAATCCTACAGTATCTATCGAGATCAACTTAGTAACATCCAGCCAATCAGTGTTCTCGTGGAGTAATAAACAACCAATCAAATTAGTGAAATGTTATACTTAGGCATACTCATAATTAAGCTGGTTCGGGCTGATGTTGTAGGTTCCGTGGCCACGAGTAAGTCAGCAGCATACCAAGTGTCAGGTTGACAAACAATGGTGCTGCAAATAATCATGCTAAATGTGAGATTTAGTGATAGGTCCAGTCCACTCTTTCATAATGTTACTATTAATTCTCTTTGTCGCTCAGCTTTACTTACTATTTTTATCCCCACAAGAAAAAAAGCACAAAAAAAGATGATTGTTGTAATTTGTTTTATGAACTCAAGTCATGGTGTAGTATTTTTCCGTATTCAGTATTTTGTACAGTTTTGAAAAGGAGTATAAACAAAGTGCCACCATAAGTTGTTTTTCTTTTTTTTTTCTTCTTTTTTCATTTTGAGGAGGATATATTGTAAGTGACAGAGCTCTTATATGTCTGGATATTATCTTGACCTCTAGCTGTAGTGATACTTTGGAGCCATATCAATATTATAGCTTTCAGAATAATGATCTAAATACAATGAATAATCAAGCCAGTCTGCCAAAAATCTAGACTAAGCAAGGCAGTGAATCATCATAATTGAGACAAACTTTACCATGTATAAAAGCATGTTAAGTAGCTGTCAGACTTCCAGCTGTTCTGAGAATCAGCTTTGATGATTCCTTGCATTTTGGTGAGTCACACATTTGTGTGGCCCCCCAAATGTTTAATAGTTTTTAGTGGTATGTGTAGTAGGGGTTGGGTTATTTTAGTATTAGGAAACTGTGTAAACTGTCAGTCAGGTACCAGGCCAGGTACAGCATTACTGGTACTTGTCAATTTTCTACTCCTTGGTTAGCATTAGTCCCTTTATAGCAGTAGACCTATTTCTGCTGCCACTGTCTGGTCTAATTGAGTAACAGTGGTGATGCTTGCCCCATGATTTTGCTTGTTAGCTTGGCCTGATGCCTGGGTAGTTTTATTCTCAGAGGAGCACTGTGTAAGCTGGGCACTGTCAATCCAACACCAGCATAGTTAAGTTAAACTGTCAGGACTTAGTGTAAGGCCAACTGAAGAAGTACAGTTTAACCCTTATGGGCATGTGACCTGTGTGCTTCTAGCCCTAATAAATCTAGATCAGCTTGAACCTGATATGTGAAACTTTAAACTGTAAAGTCCACTGTAAATGTGCAGCAATCTCAGTTAAGGTGTTAGTGCAGCTGTGGTAATGGATGCCCTTATTAAAGTTAAGCATGTGCTCCTCTGAAACTCAGCTGCCCTAAGAGTAATTCTTCCAAGATTATTTAGCCAGTTAAGATACTCGCCTTCTCTCCCTGTGTTAACTATGTACAAGAACCAAACTTTTAATTTTTGTGGTTATTATAAATGATTTACATAACAGCACTGTCTGTAGACAGTGCTGAAAGTTGTACAAGCGTTAGATGCCACCATTGCACTTTCTCTTGCTGAGAGGGATCTCTGGGGTGTTTCATTATAGATCTAGGGTTATGTATTCTGTGTCCCAAGGTTTACCTGAGGTTAATAGTCATCTCGCATTTGCTAAGTTGTAGCTGGCTGCTACACTTCTCTTCACAGTTGTGATTTTTGCTAGGGTGATTGTTATTCTGCCTTTAAGGAGGAACTAATTGTTAATGGTAGGTTTTATTTGATAGACAATTATTTAGTTTGTTTAAGATTAGGTTGCATAGTATTTTAGGGTGATGAGGTCAGCTTATGGCATTTTCTCAGGAACCTTTGTGACGCAGGGGACGGATAATCTGCTCAGCACTGGTGAACAGCTGATGTTGTGCACTGCTTAGCAGTCTGGTACTTCATCTTTGGTGACAGTTGACTCCGTAAGGAGCACTAGACTTTCAAGGTTAAGTAACAGTCTGTGCCATTGGTTAAATTTTGTTTATTAGGTTGTGGAATAGTTAGTTCCTTAGGCTAGTTTACAGTCTCATCAGATACAGAAACAATTTGTTTTTCAGCATAGATAAAGTCTACAAGTTATGGAAACAACTTTGCCCTTGAAGTTTTGGAAGAGATTACTCCTTCAATGACTGTAGTTTGTGCTTAAAGGCGTCATTTCTGCTGTAAGAATGGTTTATTTGTTTGCTGAGAAAACAGTTTGTTTCGTATTTGAAGGAATAGCCTGCTTGTTTGCTTAATGAGGAGTGTGCTTCACAGTTGAAGGTATTAGACCACAGCTGGGTTCTAGGGCAATAATGCTCAACTGTGTTTTGAGTAGCAGTCTGCCACTTGAGGACCAGAAAACTGTCAAGTGCTTGGTTCCAAAGAGCAGCATGCTGCTCATCTCTTAGTGGGCCACATGCTGCAGTGCATTTCTCTCAAACTATGCAGGACTCCATCTAGAGTTTCCCAGTCTGCATATAGGGCCAATCTCATTCATAGGATTCGACGAATGGTAGGTGTAAGGATCTTTGTAGTTGGAAACTCCGTCTCCTGCATTTATTCTCATTATTAGTGCAATATGTTATCAAAATACAAAGATCATAAAAGTAATCTGATGCATAAAATTGATGCACATATAAAACTCAAGGATGTCTTGTGGACAATCATACGTGATGCATGGTATTATATTCGTGCGCACGGATGACCGTTAAAGTGATTGCATGACTTTTATTCATGCTTTAGGGTGACAGTGATGCATGACATATTCATGCTTTAGGGTGACTAAAGAAGCGCAATGCCTTATTCATTCCTCTTCAGAAAAGAAGTGTAGTTGTGATGTCCTGTGACATAAGGCTGATCAACTACTAACTTATAACTACCGTCCTAGCCTGCGTCTTCAGTATCAAGAACTCCACACAAGCCTTGTTTCACTTCTCATGTGATAACTGGTCTTCATGATTGTTTTATTGGTATACAAAAAAAAACCTGTGACAAAGTACTGCTGGCTGCAGGGAAGCAAGGCTTGTGTGGTTGATTATATGTGCACAAGCTGTGTTTGGTGCTACGTGTGATCCGTGGACTGTTGATGGAGGACCAAAGCCTCAGTAGTTGGCCACTGGCATCCTAGCTGCTGCGCTTGCCTGTCCTCCGTGCTGCCCCCACACCATCACCCACCCACCTACACTGCGCATGTCACACTTCTGCACCTATCAGCGTAAAGACACTCTGAGTGTAGGTGGCTGTGTTAGTATGACTGGGGTGACTACAGTAATTTTAGTTTTGCCTGTGATGTTTTACTATGTTTCCTGACTAATGACTGGTGATTTTCTTGTTTTATGGGTTTAATATAGTACTAATGACTAAAAGACTGTTAATGTACTCAATTTATTGTGTGGATGAGTAATAATATATAATATAATTATAAAATATATATATATATATACATATATACATATATATACTAGCACATAGTGTATGGTAATGTGTACTGAAGTGTAGTTATATGACAGTGTGGTTGTGGTGATGCTTTGATAGTATGGGTGGGCAGCATCACCAGGGCGTGGAAGGTGCTGTGCCAGGAGTGCTACAAGGCCTGTGATCTATCCAGGGACTGAGCTCAGATTTGCCTCTGTATCTTAGCTCTGTGACTTCTTGCCTGCATTATCTCCTTCCCTTGTACACCCCACCCTTGTTCAGCACCACCAGTACCCTAATGACAAGACCTTTTCATTTACAATTTTTATACTTGTGCCAGATACTGAAAATGCAAATCCCTGGACAGGTCTCAGGCCTGACACATCTTCCTTGCTTAGGGGCCTCACACAACTTCTTCCTCTTGAAAATAGTCAGTAGTCCTACTTGGCATTTATACAAAAAAATGAAAAAAGTTTGATAAAAAGTAAAAAAAAAAAAGTAAAATGTATGCCAGGTAGAGTGTATGGTGTGAGGTGCCTAAGGTTGTTATGGTTGTGAGTTGAATCCAAGTGTGATACTCCCCTCTCTGGTCAGACACAAGGGCTTCACCACCCTCAGCAAGTGCAACATTTATGTGCCTTGTGTTTGATTTATGGTGGTCTGTAATGACACCACCACCACCACCACCTGTGCTCTTGTGACCCTGTAAGGGGGTCACATAATCTGCACAACTTTTCCGAACAGTGAACAGTGCAACAATTGAAAAGAACAGAATAGAAAAATTTAAGAGTAGCAACACCAAAAGCTAAGCCCTACAGGAATAATCGTACCACATTATGCCTCAGTATGTTCGTGGAAAGTGCTAGCCGAGGGACTACAAGGACTTCCTATTAGTGATAAGTGTGTATAATGCACTGTGAAGCTTCATGTTGTTAGTCTAGGTACAGGAAGGCTGTGGTATGAGCATGCAGCAAGCAAGCAGTGATGGGAGGCATGTGGTTGTCCACATGGCCGGTCTCAGGGAGCAGTCGACCAGATGGCAGTGAGAAGGGAAGTGTTACTTATGTTTGAAACAGCTGCTGACTGGAGAGATTGAGTTGGCAAAAGGCCTGAGGAGTACTTCTGGCTTCACTACCACTGCTGCTGCTGCTGCTGCTGATTTGGTAGTTGCTGTTGCTGCTCTTGTTTTGAAATATATTGTTGCAACCACTGTGTGTGAGGTTGTTGCCAACAGGAACTCTGTGGTGCCTCTGTGGTGTCAGCCATCCCACAACTAAATGTGCTAAGTAATTCCTGTTGTAAAAGTGTCCTGATTCCAAAGATCCTTGGAGTTCCAGTTAAGGCTTTTGGGTGATAAAACTTGTATTATGATTTTTGTACCTGACTATGTACAAGTCAAGATATTCTTTTAATATTGCTATATAGATATACACAGTTGATTCCATGAAGTGGTAATAACTGTAGCTTAAACGAACTTGACACATGCAGTCAAAAAGTGACTTAACCTGCAGTCAACTACTCAAAACTCTCCTCGTCAAAATAACAATAAAGCTGAGGAGTAGTTGATCTCAGTTTTGTTACCATCATTGTTGGAGAGTGAAGTGTAATATTAGTGGGTGTATTGTGCCCCGTGCTGGTGGTGGGGGGCTGGAGAGCATGGTGGGGCCAGGCTTCCCTTCTCTTTCTCCAGACATTAATCTCTTAGCTTTCAATACTTCATAGTGACTCCAGTTTGCCTCTCACCAGGCTTAGTTGTGTGCTTATATGTAGAGTAGATGATGATCAGTTCATTAATTGCAGCAATGTCACAATATTGTCACAATCTATCGTAACTCTCTTGAAAAGAACAAAATGTTGCATCATACAGTTGTTTAACCCACTTTTTGTAAACGAGACGATTAAAAGTTTGGGTCACTGTAAGAACTGATGGCGCTCTGAAGGGTGGGGCAGCAAATGCTGTATCATGGCTAGACTGGGCTACCCTTCAAATAACCCCCACCACCATCACCACCACTGCCACCACCACCACCGCCACCCACTGCTCCTACTGCACCTCAAAGACAATTGTTGCAGCTTTGTCAACATTGAAATGCATTTCAAACATGAGATTCCAAAGATAGCTTGAAGGAAGTAATGGGTGCCATTTGTAGCAACTGATAGGTTTATGACTTGGTTTTGGT
>JAUUDW010000025.1:1714-16720 GCA_032361385.1 Panulirus guttatus
TTTGTTTTTTTCTTTAATCTTTTTCTTCTTTCTACTCGCTGAGAGAGAGAGAGAGAGAGAGAGAGAGAGAGAGAGAGAGAGAGAGAGAGAGAGAGAGAGTTACATTCGACTTAGATGATACACAGACCACAGAGACCTAAAGTCCAAGAGAAGGGGGGTCTGGCCTTAACGCTATTTAAAAAAACACACACACACACACACACACACACACACACACGGACTGTCATAAATAACAGTGGTACGTGACAGTCGTACACAGGAAAGTTGCGCCTGTAGTCAAGGGCGGCGTGTGGACCAGCGGTCAGGCAAGCCGTCACTGCCCTAGCCTAGCCAAGCTGGAAAACATCGACTGTTCGTTACCACTAGGCAATGTTCATTCCACTTTCCCTGTACCTGCCAACTTAAAAAGTCCACGGGTCTATTAACATGCGGGTGGACGGACACACGACCGATTGCCGGAATCTATACATCAGCCCCGTCAAGAGTCTGGCGGCCACGTCCAACCCGCCGGCAAAATCTCCGCAACACAAAAAAGATGTTGAAGGAATGATAAAGACGTGTTTCCGTTTCGTGATCTTGAGAGAAACACTAGACACCTTTTTCCGCATCAGCCCAACTTGGCTTGAACATACCCAAGTATAAAACAGCTGCTGGTGATTCAAGTCTCTTTGTATAAAAGCGTAAAGCAAGATAAGATAAACTACAGTTAAATTGTAAAGGACACAACCAAACCCAAGCAGAATGCCAACAAAGAAACGGAACTTCGAAAACATGAGCCACCAAGTAACGTAACGTACTTGCAAACACCACGGAAAAAGAAATTTGCAGAATCTTGTCATGAATGATATTATGACTATTTTTAGCGGAGGAAGAAAGTTAACTCGCCAGTCAGTAGTAGCCCTGGCAACTACCGGTAACCAGACCCTGTCTAGACGATATATCGAAGTGGTTACCGTTCCCGACCAAGTAAACCGGATTTTCTTCCACACAATTGTAATTTAGGTTAGAATAGAACGTCCTGATCACGTGTTCGTCATAATAAAATAACGCTAATGACTAATTCTTCAAAATATCCACTAAAACACACACACACGTACACAGACAAAGAGCGTTAAGACTAAATTAAATAATACCTTCAACAACAGCCAATTACCCACTAGCAAGTGCTAATCATTTCTAAGTACGTGACTGTCCACCTTACGAGCAGTAAGGCTTTTTTTTTAAGTGTGCTGTGCTCCAGAGAACAGGCAATTCGGCGAGGCGTAGTTCCACAATACATTTCCCGGCTCATCTGGTTCTTCACTCAACTCCATTTTGTCTTCCTAAAAGAGAATCTACTTGTTTTACACAATATATGAAAAAGTTAACACCTTTTATCTATTCCTAAATTACCAATTATTCCCAAGCGCTTACGGTAAAGATGAAATTAAGCAGAGCGTTATTCTGGTCAAACTGAAATCTTTCTCCTTGAAAATTCGTCCTTCACGCTAGATCAACACTGACTGGAACATCAGCGACAGTCAGATGTCTCTCTCCTTCAATTATACTAGACTGTAGTTTCCCCTCCACCTTCAGCTCCTCACCACCAGTAATGACTAATTGGTCTTGAAGACACTGTACGATTAGATATAACTATGTCTAGCCAGACAGAAGTTACCAATTTTACTGTTAGAGCATTAACAGAAAGTTTCAATGTTACGGCTATGCGTTACTAGTTTCTCAGTCAAAACTTCGAGTTACCAGCCAAGTAAGGAACTAATTAATTTCCTATCTTAGGCTATACAAAGTCACCACCTGAGGTAGTCAAGGTGACGACCATCCGTGTAACAGTATTATGAAGCCTGACGTATAAAAAACACTCCTGGGCAACATTAAGTCCTCCCACCCACCAAAGGGGCACAGCTGCCGGCCAAGCCTAGCTCTCCCAACCCCCTGCCGTCCGCTGCGGACCCCTCGTCTGCACTGCACGTCCATCAGCCAACCTAACCTACCCATTACCCACTGCCCGCGGGGACATGACTTATCTGTTCACTATTTCCTGGGTGAAGATGAGGAAGGAAAGGGGTGTTTGTTGCTGCTGTCCATCATACTAGGTTAGCGAGGGGCCCCGGATGTGTCATTATAACAGAAAGATGATGCTCCTGTCTGTACATCGCCTCTCTGTCTATTGTCTGGCACATTCCCCCTTCTGTTTTTTCTCTCTTTGTTTATCTCTTTTTCTCTAAAGTACGGTGAGGTAAGATGTCTCCACCTCCTTTACTAAGAGCCCATCTATAACGGGCGGGTAAGCTCAGTTGATTCATCCCCCCAACCCACATATATTATTACCTTTGCTGACCTTTCCTCCTGTGCCCTGCCAGATGACCCAATTATATCTAACACCTGCGTAACAAGCTGGCGGCGGCGGCGCTGCTGGTGATGACATCCGTTCAGGAAACATCCCGACATAGCTCTGTCCTCATCAAGTAACCTTCGCTCACTCTCTTTTGTTAACTTTTAAACCCCCGTACAACGAGGATGAATACCTTTTCCGGGTGCGGAGAGAAAATATGCTCGATAACGGATCTCCGTTTAAATTTGGATGTTTTTGCAATACACAATTCGTAATTTCTTTCCCTTGTCTTTTCTTTTTACCCGCTTTCATAATTCTCTCTATATTTCTATCAAGGCCTGGTCTTGATGTGGTCTTTTGTCCGTGACTGGAGCCTTCAACATAAAAAATGAAAAGAAAGTTAAAAACATATGCTCCCTTAAGATCAATTCTTTTCATCTTATTGAACGCATAAGTCAAGAGGACAACATTCAAGGTGGTATCTGTGGTATAGTTACTGGTCCACCTGAAGAGACACTGTGTACACAATCATTTGGTAGCATTTTCGCTATACGTGGCTCTATGGCTCTCACCTTTGACCTCAGAAAGTTAACTATATATAGGATTTCTACATAGTATCTGTTGTACTAGTCCATGTCCGATATGCAGGTCAGAAGACATCAACCAATCATTCAAAGGCGTTTTAGTCCGCAGACCCCAAGACCATGTTGCTTTGACCTTTGACCTCCAACCTTGGGAACGTAGGCATAGAAGTCTGTACGACTGTGGTCCACATACAGCCTCCCAGTCATGGGACATCATGCACAAAAGACAGGGACACAATACACAGACGCACACACACAAAGGGACAAACCAGTTTGACCCACGCTTTGCAACTTGGGACAAAAGAGATGTACAGTCATCGTCAAAAGATGAGTTAATTACCATCACAAAGAGAACGTTAACTAGCTGAAAAAGGATATTCAGTATCGAAAACAGAACATTATCTGAAACGTGACATTCACTATATCAAGCACCATTCATTATCAGAGGCAGGGGATTCACCATATCAAGCAGAACTTTCAAAGGAAGAACATTCACTCTATCAAGCACAATTCGCTATATGAAGGAGAACATTTATTATTTCATTAAGAACATTCACTATAACAAGCAGAATATTCATTATATCAAGCAGTATTCACAATAACAAGCATAACATTTATTTCACAAGCAGATTATTCACTATGTTAATCGTAGCATTTGCTCTAATACAAAACATTCACTAGATCAAGAAGAACGTTCACTAAAACTAGCAGAAAATTCACTGTATGACGAGCATTCACCATAAGAGGCTTACAATTCGTCATCATAAGCAAAACCTTCACTATGAGAATTATATTCGCAAAGTGCAGAATACTGACTGACACGAGGCAAGAAATCACCATAACAAGCCAAGCATTCGCATTTACAAAATAATACATATTCTATTAAAAATACTGACATAATTCACTGAAAGCTTGCTGTGGATTGCTGCAAGAGATGTCCAGTCTTATGGCTCTGATAGCGTAGTTCTGAAACACTGGGTTTACAACCTTAAGTTTTCCCGTCACTAACCTTATCTTGTATTAGAAACGATATGTCCGCCTTCCTTGCCCATCGTGCCAATAATGTGAGGTTATATTTTCTTTGCGATCAGATATTCATCATCCAAAACGTACTTTTAAAGACAAAATGTCAAAGAAAAAGTAGAAATCTCTCTGTTACGTTTACTAGCAACTGTAATGTTGCAAAAATCCTGTTATCTCCAACTGCTATGTTAATGTATTTATCCGTATATCTCTTTTATCATGAAGATTAAAGACAGAGTAGTTTCTCACATACAACAGAACATAATATAGGATATCTAGCCTACAAACTTCATTGAAAACATGCTATACATTCCTTTTTATGACACTAATAACCTAGTATATACATGGTCACTTAAGCCTCAAAAGGCAGAACTACTATTATGTCATGGTTTGCGTGACTCGCATACGTCATTACTTCTTTATGAAAAAAGTAGAGACATTTTTCACAGATATGAATACAGACACCGAGTAGTCTGTTTTTTACTTCAGTCCCCCATGAAAGTACAATATCGACCCCAGAATACGGTATATGATACAGATACATTGCCAAACTCCCTCGTTATTAAAATAGAAAAATCGGCCAGAGTTTAAGGGAGTCAGATATGTAAACATTTAACTATATCATAAACATTAACACATTAATAAACGGATTAATATTTCATCTGCCACAGTACTTTGTAAACCTAACTGGAAAGTGACTCAGAAAACGGAGGTTTACACGCTAGTTTAAGGAGTAACTATGTTCCAGTGAAGGAAACATTTTGTGTGTGTGTGTGTGTGTGTGTACTGAAAATGACGGCTAAGATGAGAAATATATATAAATACAGCAACTCAAGAAGTGCATAAAAGCATGTACAACTGTGTCTGCGTTCGCCCACTCTCCAAAGCTCACACGAACTCAAAAGCAAAGAAAACAACATTTCTGTAACACCGGTGGTCACGGCGCTTGATTCAGGTGGCACATCTATTCCTTGACCCATTCAAGAAACTGTTCCACCCTTTTTCCTCCTCTCTCACAGTTGACAAATATCCAACCTCAATCCTTATCCACCCAGCAGTCATCCCACAAAAGCAGTGCAGTTGGAGGCACAAGGGAGGTGGTGGTGTCTCGTCCAACTGGGCCAGGAAAGGTGGACGACTGTGGGTAACATATAATTTAATACCACAACCCAGCGACTTTCCTGCGGTGGGGGATTGCTTATCAAGAGAAAATTCAGTTTTTCATCTCATATATCAGAGCTTTCATAACTTATAATCTGATTATATATGGAAGAGGAGGATATGCACGTCATCAAATACAGAGAAGCCGAAAACTCAAGTCAAGGATATGTTATGCATCCTTGAGTGCCAGCATCCTCTGAGTTCTCATTTCATATCTCTCTGATGCACTGGGCAGGAGACTACTGCAGCAATTTCATCCAGATTTTGCCTGGTAATGTTCATCCTTGTGCCAACAAAATCTAACTGGATGTAGTCCTTCTCAGAGCATCTCGTTAGGGATAACATTCCTCGCCTCACAGTGTGAATAGCACTGTATGCCTCTTATGTATACAGTCACCTTTATACATTAACATTTACTGAGACATCACGTCTGTATCAAGAGAGAGCTATGTTCAGTAGTTACTACAGAACAGAAGTCTCACCTACAACATGAAATACTATTAGTATTGACCTCATTCTGGTCAAAACCAGTATCAGTTTTGGACATACTGGCTTGCGACGCTGCTCACCGTCAGATTATATGGGCAAAATATGAACCAAATATCCCTTCTCAGAATAACTAAACTTCAAACGTGTCGTCATGAGTAAGTTGTGGCAAACAGAGAGTTATCATGAACAGATTCAGAGTCAAACACTGGCCAACCCAACCTAATACAGTCCTCTTTCACCAAAAAGTTTATACTTTACTGACGACAAAATAGGAATGTTCAAGAGTACTTCTGAATAAAATCGTAAATGAACATTCTATGGAAAACTTTGCACTTTCATTCTAAATTGACATTACTGACGGGGACATTAGAAAGGCATGAACCTTAGATGTCTGTTGTGGGTTTATCGAGGTTAAGGAATTCAAGGTGTGTACAGTCCAGGGAAGTGAAAGTCGATCTTGATAACGCAGCCCACAGTGGTATACACTGACAAAACATTAGCATAGTCCTTCAACTAAAAAAGGCTTCAAACCCCGTTAGCATGACTTTATAAAAGTTTCTTTTTCGTGTTGTGATTTATCTTCACTGCAGGAACACTGATTGTACGTAAATAATATCAATTTTAATTATTTTGCCTGATTGATCTTTCCATGTTACTTCCATTCATATGTAAGCTTTATTGCAGTGAACTTTTCAAACTCAAAGTTTCTCAAATGTTTGGATATCAAAGCAAACAATGGTGTTCAGCTACCTGAAGACTGTTAATGTTCCTTATACTCTGATGATGTTCTCGTGTGGTTTGCATAACGTTACTTCGTTCAGATAGTTGCCAATCGAGGCCAAGCCTTTTCCAATACCATTGGTTAATCAGTCTCAAGAAATTCTAACCTGTGCATTATATGGTTCTCTTATTCCTGGTAAACACACCGGGAACCACGTCGGGGGAACCACGTCGGAGGGTCATACGAATGGATAATGAATCCAAATCCAACATACATTAATAAAGTGGGCGACGTATGGCGTGGAGCCTTATTAATAAGGCAGTTGAGCTAGTACTTGCCTCATGACTTTTGGGCAAATTTAAGGATATCTTTAAAAAAGGCACACTGCATCTCTACACCTAACTTAAAAAGGCACACTTTATCTCTGTAACTAACTTAAAAAAGGCACACTCTATCTCTGCACCTAACTTAAAAAAGCATACTGTATCTCTACACCTAACTTTAAAAGGCACACTCTGTCTCTGCACCTAACTCAAAAAGGCACACTTTATCTCTGCATCCAACTTAAAAAGGCACACTTTATCTCTACACCTAACTTAAAAAGGCACACTCTGTCTCTGCACCTAACTTAAAAAGGCACACTTTATCTCTGCACCCAACTTAAAAAGGCACACTTTATCTCTACACCTAACTTAAAAAGGACACTCTGTCTCTGCCCCTAACTTAAAAAGGCACACTTTATCTCTACACCTAACTTAAAAAGGCACACTTTATCTCTACACCTAACTTAAAAAGGCACACTCTGTCTCTGCACCTAACTTAAAAGGGCACACTTTATCTCTGCACCCAACTTAAAAGGGCACACTGCATCTCTGCACCTAACTTAAAAAGGCACACTTTATCTCTGTACCTATCTTAAAAAAGCATACTGTATCTCTACACCTTACTTAAAAAGGCATACTTTATCTCTGCATCCAACTTAAAAAGGCACACTTTATCTCTGTACCTAACTTAAAAAAGCATACTGTATCTCTACACCTTACTTAAAAAGGCACACTTTATCTCTGCACCTAACTTGAAAAGGCACACTTTATCTCTACACCTAACTTAAAAAGACACACTTTATTTCTGCACCTAACTTAAAAAGGCACACTTTATCTCTGCACCTAACTTAAAAAGGCACACTTTATCTCTGCACATAACTCAAAAAGATACACTTGAAACTCTGTTCTTAACTTTTAAAAAGGGGCACAGAGTCTCTCTCTGTCCCGAGGATACACTCACAGTGGGATCTGGGTGGTGATGCTGATGGGGGCGCCAACGCTGGTGTCTGTCTCGGTGTCGCTGACGTCCATCCACTCGTCAGAGGTCTCGCTCTTCCCCTCCGTCGGGGAGAGCGAGGGGGACGGCGCCCCCTCCCCCGACAGGAGCACGGACTCGCCTCCCACCAGCGTCAGGGGCGGGACGGGAGCTCCTGCACGGAAACAGATAAAGAGAGGAGCTCAATGCGCGAGTACTCTATATAATCAAATGGAATCTAACTGTATCTTATGGATTATATCAAAAGATTATATTAAAATCCAAATGATGTTATTTTGCAACCACTATGGAATCTAACTGTATCTTATGGATTTCATTAAAATCAAAATGAGGTTATTTTTCAACTACTGTTTCAGCTTTATCTAAAAATGCCCCATGCAATCGTAAAGAAAAAACTCAAAGGTGATTACAAATGATTATTTCCGTATTCATCACAATCAAAAGGATTTTACAGGGTTCAGAACTATCAAACACTATACCGTGCTGAACAAATTGAACAGAACCTAGTTATTAGTCATTACTAAGCAATAACTACATCTACACGCACTAACTACACCACCATACGAGAGAGTAATCTTGTGCTTTTTGAGTTACTGCACTGAAATGCTGTGTATACCTGCAGTTACTCGTCATCATAACAGACGGCAAGCAATAGGAAGAGAGAAAAGTCAGGTGGAGAATTTATCATCTTAAACGAAACTAAAGCTGATAATGGTAAACAGCATCTGATAAAATCCTATATATACATATCTGGGACTGCTATAAATGTAAGTTCAGCAGTCTGTCAACAATAAATGTTACGATTCCGACACATTAAGTGCTTCAAGATACCAAGTTCCTTTGACATTTTGCAAGAAAACACTGCCATCTGTTGGACTGGAATGAAGAGATCAGACGTGACAACTCACCATAGACCCTTGCGTGTGCGGCGGACCCAGGGGTACTGGGTGTCGTCGGGGTCGTTGGCGAAGTGGTGGTTTGGAGAGGTAGAGTGGATTCTATGGTTCCCCCAATGCGGGTCAGTTTATAGGAGAACACCTCGTGAACGCCATCCTCGGAGTCGTCTGCCGAAAGGTACGTGTATGTATATATAAGGTACTTGAAGGTGGCATTTAAGGTAACGTCTACCTCAAAACTATGCATTAATAAAATCCTAAATCTATATGTCTTCACGAAATGGCAGACTTGAGAACAAAACCAAATTCTCATTTTCTGAAATGATGCCATTTGAATGAAAGTTTTCATCTACAAGAAAATCTAATGATGAAAGTGAAAAAAGAATGCAAAACTTTATTTTTCACGCGAGAGAAGGCTTTTCAAGACCTTCACGAATGCCTGAAATTAAATTCTGCATTCCCTCCTTAGTCCTTCAACTCTGACACACACACACACACACACACTGCCTCTGAGAGACCCCACCACCGTAACCCAAACTTACGAAGTAGATTATCAACCATAATGCTGAAGATGCAGCACACACACACATCAGGAACCCACCCACCTTGACTTCCGTCGGAGCAGCCATCGTCGCGCGTGTCCTTATCGTTATCAAGGGCTTCCGTCGGCTCCGGGACTGCGGGCGTGGCGGTGGGAGTGCCCTCCGTCTCAGGCACTTCCTCGATGCTGCTGACCACAGGCCTGCCCTGCGGGGACACCCCCGGGGGGTACACGGGCTCGTACGAGTGCGAGTTCTGCGAGGCGTTGTACATCGAGATCTCGTCGTACATGTAGCTGATGGAGTCCAGCTGGTCCTCCATGACCACGGCGAACTGGGCCGTCACGACGCCCCCGTCGCAGTCGTCGTATTGGCTCGAGTCCGAGCGCGGAGGATTGACGGGGTCGTAGCCCTCCGAGGGAGGCCTGATGGTGTCGTAGCCCACCGTGGAGGGCGCTCGGATGTCGTCGTAGCCACAGGACGACGGGGCTCCTATGTCGTCGTAGCTGACGGCGCTCACGGCTCCGATGTCGTCGTAGGCTAGGGTCTGGGTGTCCTCGGTCCCCTGCTGGAGCTCGGCGTAGTTGTGTCCCTCGGGGGTCATGTCCTTGACCTTGCTGGACGGCGTTATCTTGCCGTATCTGTCCATTCGACCGTAGGTTCTCACGCCGATCAGTCGAGTAAATGGCGAGCGTTCGGGCTCTGCTTCTTCTTGGATAATTTCTCTGATATCTGAAACTTCTGAAGAAGCTGGAGCCTGGCCTCCGTCACTCCACAGGAAGGACGAGTTGGGCCTGATGCCCCGTCCCTTCAGCTTCTCCCTGTTTCGTTGGAGTTTCTCAAGGTTCGGGGCGTAGAGGTTTTCGTAAATGTTTTCCGTCTCGTTGCTGCTGTCGCTGTCACCGTTGGATCTGTCTGAAACCGGTGACATGTTAGAGGCTTCCTTCAGTTCGGGCGCTGCGTCTGAAATGGACTCAGTGGGGAGGGCGGGAATAGGCGTCTTGGGAGGTGGCGGCAACGGCGTTGTAGCGGAGGAAGGAGGCGAAGGAATGGGAGTCTTTGGTGGAGGCGGCAGCGTCATCGACTTCATAGTGTATGTCAGAGTTTCTGGGGTTTGCGGTCTGTCGTAAAGGCTGTCTGTATCAAAGGTGAACACCCTGCTTTCCGATTTCTCCTTCAGGGTGTGGGGCAGAGTGAGGCTGCTATTGGGGAAGCCCTGAGCGGGAGGCTCGGAGGCCTTGGGAGAGTCCTTAGCCTCTGCCAACGATAACTCCTGCGCCTCCCTCGCCGCCTCAGCTTCCTCTTGGACCAACTGTTCCAGGACTTTGTCTTTGTGCTTCTTTCTGTCCCTACTGCGCGACCTCGATCGTATACTCCACTTTCCATAGGCACCATCCTCCTTGTCTTCCCTCTTCTTACTCTTCCCATCCTTCTTGGATTCCTCCGAGTTCTTCTTCTCCTCCTCCTTCTTCTTATCCTCTTCCTTGGCCTTCTCCCTGTTTCTCTTCCGCTCTTGGCTCTTCTCTCGGAGTTTCTTGAGGATGAACCTCTCGTAGGTACTTCCTTCTCTCTCTTTACCCTCCTTTTTGGGGGAGTCGCTTTTATCGTCCCCATCGCCATCTTCTCCTGTCGCTTTCTCTTCGTCATTGGCAGCGCCTTGGTCTTTCTCATCCTTCTTCTTGTCCCTTCCTCTCTCTCTCGACCTACCTCGTCTGTACCACTTCTCCCGATCAGCCGATGGAGATCTGTTTCTCCTCTCTCTCTCGCGTTCTTCTTTACGCTCTGCATCCTTCTCTTTGGTCTTCTTGACGGTATTTTTGACGGCAGTTTTGACGGCGGTGTAAATCCGGCTTTCGTGCGCCTTGCCAGTCCTCTTGGATTTGGCATCGGAACACACCGAACTGACTTCCGAATGGGTGTCATCCAGAACGCTGCTGCCGACCGATCTGGAATCAGCCTCGATGCTCTTCTCGTCCAGCTCATCTTCAGCAATTTTGTCCTCTGGATCTCTGGCACACGCGGCTGCTGCTGCACTCCCTTCCTCAGCTTCCTGAACATTGGACATAACTCTATCTCTACATTTTTCAAGAATTTGGATTTCGGAATCTGTAGTGCTGGATATACTTTTGCTTTCGGACTCCAGGAGGTCGACAATACCTTTCTCTTCTTTTTCCAGGACGTCGGCAGTATTCTTCTCTTGTTCTGAACACAGCCTATTGGATGCTTTTTCCTGCTCTTTGTCCTTTTCCTCGAAATCTTCAATGCTTGTTCCTGGTTCGAGCGTCACATTCTCAACAGCCCTGAGCGCTACGGCACTATCTTCACTCTGGAAAGTGTCTGTCGATATGACAGTCTCCAGCGAAGAGTTTTCTGCGACTGGTGAGTGATGGTAGTCTGGCAAAGACGAGGTGGTGAGAGAGTTACTACCATGAAGGTTGGGAGATCCCGCCCCCGAGAGTCGATCTCCTTCTGTCGAGATGCCGGAATCCATGGAGTCGGACTTGGCATGCCTCTCGGGTAAAGGCAAAACCAGGTCATTATCTAGGAGCTGATGTGACGGTCTCTCTGAAGTCGCTGTCGCACTGTTTCTGTGGTGCTTCTCAAGTGAATTAGTTGTCTTTGGTATCGTGGAGTTGGAGCCACCAGAAACTGGAACGGAATCACCCGCAGAGGCATGAATCTCTCGGTTCATTTGAGATGCATCCTCCAAACTATTATCTCTCGTTGTGGTAGAGGGAGAGGGCGATGGCAAGCGACTTCTGTATTTCTCCTCGTCCGTTGACTCGCCATCGTCATCGACGACATCGTCCTCGGAGTCATCAGTCTCCCCCTTGAACTTCCCAGAGGACAAAGCCGTCTTGATCTTCTCGCACACCTTCTCTTCGTCTGTCTTGTTGTCGCCCAGTTTCTCAAGAGTGGGACTAGTCTTTGGAATGGATGACTTTTTGGACGAAGCTGACGCATCTTTTTTGTTGCTTTTCCTGACGTTGGAGATGGTCATGTCTCCTCTGCGTTCCTCTCTGTTCTTCTCCTCTTTCTTGCTCTTCTCGTTCATGACGGGAGCACCTTCCGATTTATTCTCCTTGTTATTTGGATCTATCCTTCCCAACTTCGTTCTATTCTTAAACCTAGTGCTTGCTCTCGGGCTTGTGGTAACTCGCGTCTTGTGAACAGCCACGTGACTAAAAGGCAGTTCAGATTTCGCGATTGGATTTCCCGCTTGGTTTTGCGAGATAATCGTGTTGAACTTATTTGCTAATGTCGCTACTGTGCTCGGCTTAATCGTTACGCTTAATCTATACTCGGCCTTCCGAGCGTTCTTTAAATCTAGTCTTCCATTCTTGGAGTCCTTCCTCCGAAGCTTGACGGCCTGGCTCTTCACGAAGCTTTCGCCTTCCATCATCTTGGCTCTCGAGGCGAAGGTCAGGCTGCTTCTCCGGCCTATCCGAGGCCCAGTCTTGAAGCTCTCCGTCCTCTTGACGGGATTGACCTTGAGCGATGGCTCGGAGTCCTTCCTGGCCTTGTACGCAGCAGCCTCGATCTTCTTCACAACGGGGGCTTTCTCAACTGGGGACTCGTGGACGTGGGACTGTGTGGGTAACGGCAAGTCGTCCAAGTCCTCCTCTTTCACTATGTCCGGCTTGGAGTGTTTTCTTTTGTTTACTTTGGCATACTCCGGAATAAATTTGTCGTCGAGTGTCATGGAAGTATTCGTCACCGCAGAGGACGGTACGGCTAGGGATGACGATGACGTGGATAATGATGACGATGCGGATGATGGCGGACTGGCGGTGTCTCTTCTCTTCCTCTGGGATGCCCTAAAGGACGACTTGATGCCCGTGCGGGTGAACCTGGAAGAACCAAGCCTGCCTCTCCTGGCGACCTCTGGCGTCTTGACCACGGTGATGTTCAGCTTTGCCTTGACGTACTTGTTCGAGCTTATCGTGATGGAGTCCAAGTTCTTGCTCACGGGTTCTACTTTGGTGGTCGTCCCGGCACGGTGGCCGCACACCAGGGGGTTCTTGTCTGGGGCCAGGTCCAGTCCCGAGTCCTCCTTGATGCGATTATGAAGCAAGATCTTCTTCACCCCACTTTTCGCTGCGCACTTGGACTCCGCGGAGACACTCCTGGATAGCTTCTTGTCCTTCTCTCTCTCGCCACCGCTTCCAGCGTCGCTGGCGTCTAGAGTGAACCTGGAAAAGGGCGAGGAGAAGCCCCTGCCGCCCAGACTCCAGCTACTGGGGGTAGGGCTGCTGGGATCAACGCCGGGAGTCTGATCGCTGGTTGTAAAATCGAATCCCTCGTAGGTCAGATTATTCACGTGGTTCTGGAATCTGGCCCGAACAGCGTCAAGGGTGCTGGACTTGGCCTGCGGGCAGAGCGGAGCGTTCTGCAGCAAAGTGCGCTCGGACAGGTCCAGCGGGGCGCGCACGGAGGGCTCCAGCGTGTGGTAACGGAAGGCAGGCACGGGCGCCACAGACGGCTGAAGCGTCTGGGAGCGGGCGGCGGACGGGGGAGCCATGGAATGCTGTAAGGTCTGCGAGCGGAGGGCGGCCACCGGCAGCACGGACGGCTGCAGCGTGTACGACCGGAATGCCGACACATTGGCCACGGAGGAGGTCCGGTCGCAGTACGTGTGGCCGAGGCGCCCCGGCAGCGTCTCCACAGTGCCGCCCGGGCCGTAGCGGTTGTGGAGGAAGGATTTTTGGTATGTCTGAGTTTTCTTCAGCGGCGACTCGTACTTGGCCTCCCGCGGGGAATGCAAGAGCGCGTACGTTTTGAAGTCCACCGAACCGACGCCGCACTGGCCCGACTCGCCAGCGCCAACACTGTTTTCAGACTCGTCACTCGCGGCGGGGACCGCGCCATCTCTCGCCGTCACATCACTAGTCACATCGGTAACGCTACTTTCACTCGGGTCTTTGGAGGGCAGCACGGCCGCTGCGTCTCTCTCTTTGGTAACAACCACCTGGGCAGCTTCTACCACTGGGGACGGCCCTTGAGGCTTACTGCTGTCAGTGTCTTCGACCGGTGCCTGGGGGGCGGGGCACTCGCCAGTCCCCTCGCCCTGCTCTTTCCTGGCCTTTTCCTTTTCCTTTTCACTTTTCTTCCCACTCTTATGCCCCAGGAGGTAAGGCATGATGCCCCTCTTGGCCTTCTTGACCTTGGGGCTCGCGGTGGCGGCGGCGGAGTCGGTCGTCGCCGTCGCGTCGTCGGCCGGGCTCGAGCCCTCCCCCGCGTCGAGCTCTCCATGGCTCTTGGAGACCTTGGAGTCGCTGGATATCCTGGAGAACACCTTGGGCACCCTTGGGTTCTTCTTGCGACTGGTGGCTGGCATGGCGGCCCCAGGGCAGAGGGTCGGCCAGCGTAGGGGTGTGGTTGAGGTGACGTGGTGGAGAGGGGGTGGGGGCGGTGCCGAACGAGGCCTCACTCTCCGCCGCCCATCATCGTCCTCTGCAACACAAGGTCAATATGCAACATCATTATCATCGTCCTCTGCAACTTTCAACATTCAATCAGACATACACAAACAAACACACACACACGAAAACAATATACTGAATCACTGTAATTAACTAATGGTTTTCAAAATAAAAAAAAAATGTTTACCCCCATTACTCCATTGGCACTTTAACGACCCTCATATACCACATTGCTCCAATTCTTTCTATCCAACGCGGCACACTTCCTCTCCTAAATGTTCAGGCCCAAATACTCAAAAGTCTTATTTAATTCATCCTTCCATCTCTTCTCGGTCAGCCCCACTCCTTCGCCACCTCAACTTTTCCTCTCACAGATCCTCCCTGTGTGTCTCTTCACTCATCCTCTCCGTAAGTCTGAACCACTTCAGTACAACCAGGTTGGCTCTCTCCACCACACTGTGCTTACTACCATAGGCTCTCTGAGACAGCGCCGCTTCTCACTCGGGAAACCCACCTCA
>JAUUDW010000025.1:292710-303507 GCA_032361385.1 Panulirus guttatus
GAGACCCCCCCGTAAGCGCGGGGACGGCTTCCCGCTGAGGGGGGGGAGGGGAGGGGATCGAGTGACGTGAAAATAGCTCTCCCCGCATTTCAGAACCTAAGGCGAGCCACTAACGGCCAGGCCGAGGGCGGGTTGGGGCTGACGGAGGCGCTGGAGGGTGTTGGATGACCATTAAGGCATAAATGGTGACCGGAGAATATCTTTTACATTTTCCACGTTCGTTTAGTAAACCCGTTTGAGGGGAAATAACACAGTTCCCTCCGCCGTAAATTGGGGATCACCCAAGACCCGCCAGGTGGATGGGTGTCAGTGGCCTCATCTGCCGGGCCAAGATGGACGAATTATTTTTTCTTCTTTTTTTTGATATCAAATCTGAACCCCAACAGTAAATCTGACTGAACTTTGCCCTAGCTTGCATCTGGGCGTTAGAATTTGCATTTATAATTCAGATCTAAGAACGATGGGAGTCTCTTGAAGTAAACACGTATCAATGTACGCACATCTTGGGACGCAGAAAACGGAATGCCGTTCAAATAAAGAATTTTCCCTGATTCGGGAATGGCGGCACACATGACTTTTAACGAGAGGGTCTTCTTTCCCTCTCCATCAGTTTCTCGTGAACATCACTGTGCTGGAGGATGTATTTACATACAAACATATGTGTGCATAAGCTATTATCTTCACACACACACACACACACACATATACCCACTTCACACAAACACTGAATACACTACCAAGTCTACACAACTGGCGTCTTTGAGGATTTCTGTTGCGAACTGAAGACTTTGACAAAAAAACAATAAAGTCATGCACAAGCACACAAACACATGCAAAAGGGCAACTCAGGTCGTAAATTTCTTCCGAATATAACTGAATTTTCTTTGAAGTTAAGACAAATTATTCAGCAAAGCTTCTTATTTTTACATTTTCCTTTTCATAAATGTTTACGAGCATTAATCATTTACAAAGTTTGATTTGGATGCTAATACAAAGGACAGGAAACAAGTTCGACAGTTACAAGCACCAACTAAGAGATCATTTATGCAAAACAGACAAGGATCAAATCTAAATCGTGAAGCGTACTCATAGCATTTCATGGTCAGGTGTTCTGTACCTTGTGTATGTAAATGAGTGAATCAAATCGTTCACTTCCTTCTTCTAGGTAAGATAACAAATTGCTGAAGATACTCGTGTCTCGGGAAATATCATATAAAGTTTTAGATGAAGTGAACAGTTGGGAGAATTCTTAGGATGTTACTAAACTAATATTCATCCACATCTTTTTGGCTGTGTTCTCGACATGAGAAAAAAGCAGGCTGTGTGAAACCTGGCCCACTTGTACATTTCCTTACCCAGTGTTCCACTACACCTAATCAAGACGGATGTGGAAGTCAAAATCGAAACAATTACTGAAAATTCCGCAATCTGGACTGATTTGTCGACGTGCAGTCAATGGACTGAACCAAGGCATGTGAAGCGACCATGGAAAGGTCTGTTGGGCCTGGATGTGGATAGGGAGCTGTGGTTTTTGTGCATTACAAATGACAGCTAGAGAATGGATCTGAGCGGATGCGGCCTTTCTTAGGTTGTTCCTGGCGCTATCTCGCGAACGCGGAAAACGGCGATCAAGTTCAAAAAACTTTTACAAGATATACTATGGGCTGCGTTCGTATGTATGCTCAGAACAGGGTGGTAGGGAAAGAGATGCCACAAAATATAGAGAGAAGTAGAAGGAAAGTCACGAAAACGATATGTGCATTAATGTGTATGATGGCTACATTTCTATGGAGGTCACCGCGTGGTGCTGTAGTGAATATGGTGCCAAGGTAAGCAATTATCACAAGTTCGCCCAACGACTGACAATTTTTTACAAAGTGTTAGATGTCTTTCACACTGTCCTCTTGGTTCTGATGATACTAGAATAGAATTTATATAGAATTCAAAAGAGCCTGAGATAATTCTGATAAAACATCGGTGTATCTTCACATACAGTATGAAAGAGTCTGATCCATGATAATCAATTTGCTGAACACTTGTGCGGACGAGATTTCAACTCTAGAATCTGTCAGTTCCTTTAAGATCTCATCATTGCCTCTCTCACCAAATACATTACAAGCATTACGAATAAATCACATCAGAAGAGACTGTTTAGCTAAAATCAACTGATTAAATCAGTGGCACTCATTTTGATGACGTAATTTCGAAAACAATACCAAAAACACTTGCTAGGATACAAAAGTGCCACATACACACACACACACACACTCACAAAAAGGAAATGTAAACATACACACGAACATACACAATACGTAAACCTACACACACACATACGTAGAGAGGGACACCCCGGTCTGAGACCCTCAGTGCCCTCCCTGGCGAGCAGATAATAATAGGGTGTAGCTGGGAGCGATCAGAGTGCCGGGTGCCCGGGGCAGAGGGGGCCACGCCACACACGTCCGACCATTGTCAGCCTACAGAGCCACGCTCTCAAGCCGACCCTTGTTATTCTAATGGACGGGACTGGTCATCTTCGGCAGCCTTTCACATCGATACACAACTTCGTCACAGACTTCATTGCTCCAAGTAGAGAAAAAAATATCTCGTGAAAAATACTATTTCTGAGGAGAAAATATATGTGTGTGTGAGAGGGATCTTCTTTAGAAATGATGTTTTAGGATCGCAGTTCTTGAATATATATATATATTTTTTTGAAGGGGGATGGAATAAATTTCCCCCCGAAGACATTGGCATTCTCCCAAGACAGATTTTTCCTTTAGTTTTTTTTTTTTTTTTACATTATGTTTTCAAGTTCTCGAGAGCCAGCGGATTCCATACGCCGTATCGAGGACCACTTTTTTAAAAAATATCAGGGGTCCATTCTAGTCGGGTCTTCCATTCTTCCTCACAATTCAATTAATGGAATGAACATTAGTTCCATTAAGGCACATTACCTTCGAACAGAATCAAAATGAAAGAGATACGGAGCGACTTCCCTCTTCTGAGCCTCGGCCATTATAATGGAGTATCAAAGTGAAGGAGAGCAACCGCTGTAAAAGTAAACGGGGCATTATATGAGCAGTGCTGGAGCATTATGTCTCAGAAACACAGGCCCTGGTCTTCCAAGCCCTAAGGGTGCCCTAGCCTGGCCCCGAGGATGCCCTAGCCTGGCCTCGAGGATGCCCTACCTAACACTAAGGGTGCCCTAGCACCACTCTATCGGGTCCTTACAAATAAAAGTGTGTCCAGAAACTGCTCAGCAGTTTCTGGCAGTAGGTAGGTAGGTACTATCATCACTATCACAGATCCTGAAATACAGTGGATGGCATGAAGGGACGCCAACAGGTCCTTATGGTACATGGAGTAGTCCTTATCCTGAGAGGCTGTTACAGACCTTCTGCAAGTCCTGCAATACTGAAGTAGGCTCTAACAGTATTCTGACAAGCCCGATCAGCATTTTAGCAGATCCTAAGATACTGAAGGAGGCTCTAACAGTGTTCAAACAAGCTCTATCACCACTTCAGCAGATCATGAGGTACTGGAGTAGATCCTGGCAAGTTTTAATAGCACTTGGGTAAATCAAGAGGCCCTGGGATAGGCCCTGATAGTACCCTAACAAGTTTTGAAAATAGTTAGGGAGGCCCTGAGGATATCTAAGCAAGACTTGGGTTTCAGATGTATGCCATGAGACTGTTCCAGCAGCTCCTGACAGTCAATAAGAAGTTTCTAACACCATTTCACGAGAAACAGACGATAATTCAATAGACTCCAACGGCGCTGCGGGAGCTCCCGGGCAGAGCTTTTAGCAAGGCCTAGGTATGCAAGTGGGACCTGGCGGTGCTCCTGCAGGTTCCCAAAGGTGCTTTGGGAAGTCCTGATGCTACTCCAGGATCCCTAATGATACTTTAATACTTCTGATTGTACTTTGGTTGTGCTATGGATGCTCCAGTAGCGCCCCCCCCCCAAAGATACATTAGCAATTTTACAACGACAGAATCTGACACCTAAGTGTATTACTCACTACCTGGCATACAAACCCTGGAGGGGATCTTTATCACACAAAATAGTCAACAGACCAAGTTTCCAGGAAGTATGGAAATCCAAATCAGCATGTGAATCAAGAGAAGACAAATGATCTACAACAATACACTAAAAATCAATAACGTTTCATCTGAGTGTATAACTGGATAAGAATTAAACCTTAATAAAAACTGACATAAAATCACAGCCTTTAAAGACCATACACAAAATTATACCCCGGTGGAAAGAAGGCAGTTTATGCAGGCGTGTGGTGGCATCAACGTCACTCAAATCCCTGACTTCCCAGATACTGCAGTTAACTCGTTTCCATATTACACATCTCTAGACCTCGTCCTCCTAAACGGGCCTTCCCAAAGCCGTACTTCGTCCACTGCCGGACCTGGAGGGGACTGAGAGTGACAGGCCATAAACTGCTCGAAATCAGGACCAAAATCCATCTCCAGGATCACAGCTGACCCATTTCAGCCGGCAATCTGCACACGCAAGTGGCAGCTCACAAGGAGAGAATGTGGCTGGCGTGGGTGGTACTTCCTAGGTGCATTCCGACAGGTCACTTCCTCCCTGCTCCGGCCTCAACTCTGGCTGGAAAAACTGCCACCTAGCGACACGGTATCAGTCGAGGAAAATGCGGCTCTGCAGTTCCGTAGCCTATCTTTCTGCCCAGAGATAAATTACCAAACTACCACTTCTGGTACCAATCGAGTTTAACTACCAAGCTGCTACTTACTCTTTCCACCCATTTTTTTTTTTCATATTGAAGGCTCCAGTCACGGACAAAAGTACACATCAAGGCCGGGCCCTAATTGAAAAATAGAATCAAGAATCGTGAAAAAAAAATGGGTAAGCATTTACGAATTGGGAAAGACATGAGAAGGTAAAGAGTTCCAAAGCTGAGCTAATAAGCTAAGCATGTCCAATTTATGGCAAAGGGAATACCTTATCACACAAGTAAGATGAACAAAGCCTATTATAGTCACATACTCGTTATTATGCTAAATGATATGTTACATCTTTCCCATATTGCACGTAATCCAGGAGAGAATGATTACATCATGCTCCTCCTACTTGGCTGTGCAGGAATATACTCCTGGACTAGTGATGATCAACACAAGTCACGACACTCAAGTGACAAGCAGCAGCAGCTGCTGCCCGTACCTTGAATAGGAGTCGATGGTGTTCCAGTTGTCCTTCTTGAACAAGGAGGTATAATGGATTTTGCTCTAAGACAGGAGGGGAATGGACTCTAGGATAAGACAGGAGGGGTATGGATTCTGCTCTTAGACAAAGACCGGGAGAGGAATCGACTCCAACTTTAAACCGGGAGGTACTGTGATAGCCCCTGACCGTGAATAAAAAGACCTGACTGTACTCCAGCTACTCTAACGATACTTTAGCAGCTCCTGCTGGTGCTTTACGATGTCCTAACGATACTTTAACAGCTCCTGGCGACGCTATACGATATCCTAACGGTGCTTGAGCAGCTCCTGGCGATGCTTTACAATGTCCTAATGGTACTCTGGTAGTTCCTGGCGACGCTTTACGATATCCTGACGGTGCCTGAGCAGCTCCTGTCCATGCTTTATGATGTCCCAACGGTACTCTAGCAGCTCCTGGCGGTGCTCTACGATATCCTGACGTGATTCACCATATCCTAACGGTAATTTAGCAGCTCCTAATGGTACTTCAGCAGCTCCTGAATGTACTTCACGATGCACTGCTGATCATCGATCGGTAAGCCTAGCCAGGCAGTACTCACGCTACAGCATGCTCTACATATGCGTCAGCCACTGGTGAAGGTGCTCCAACAAGTCCCATCAGAGAAGTAACCGGTGCTCCAACAGATCCCCAAGAAGACCCAACGTTACTCTCAGTGTTCCAAACGCTACTGATGAAGACCCATCATCTCCCTTAGTTCTCCGATAGGTCTTTCAGCGCTCTCTCGGGGCCAGACGACACTCCAACAGGGTAAATGTTACCCTCTGCCACCACCTGAAATTTGCCTTACATACCAGAGTTTGTCTGATTTTATGATGGTCCGCTTTCATAATACACTCCCAGCCAAATGTCGCAACTGGCAGATGCTTACCCATCTTAGGAGGTCTTAGTGAACGACTGGGAGCGACTGCCTCATGCGTCCAAGTCTATATACCTAACGAGCTCTAGAATTACTTCTATCGGCCCAAGTTTGGCCTCCTCACTCTGCATGTTCTCATTATCTGATTTAGTATGCGCTACCATAACCGCAGTCTATCTCACCAACAGATGTTCTGCAGTGCACCAACAGAATGAAGTTCTGTCTATCAAGACAGGTTATACTTTGATCACCAAAGTTTATATATGCCTCACGTTACCTCAGTCTAATTCTACCCTATGGTATAAAGTTTAACCGACAGCAAAAGTAGCTTTCAAGATCTCAGGTTCGTATCAACAGTTGGTGTATCCTGTAGGTGGAAGTTCATGTCACAATCTGAGGTTTGTTTGCTGTCTGTGCCAAAGTTCACTGGTGTTAGACTTAATACACATCTTTGCTTGTTCTTACGTGCTTTAGTTATACCGTGCAAGTTCATTGGACTCCTGACATACCTTTGATTGTTCGTATGTGTGTTGGTTATACCGTTCACCCCGACGTTTACAAGAACGAGGAAGTCCATCTTCGGTGTACGGATGATCGCACGAGAGATTCCTGCAACAGGAAACCCCAAGCATATTGCAGAGACGTGAGAAATCTCGTGATTTATAAGTCGCGTCTCGACCCACGACCTCGAGCCAGGGAGACCGTGTTGCATAAGCCTGGTTGGCCTCTCCTCCAGGAGTGATCTTGCCGACGGAATCCAAGGGCGTCATCTTATCCCGGGGTTCTGGAGAGCCGGATAACGTTATCACCTATCAACACCAGGGGGATAAAAGGCAAAGACACAAACCCCTTACGATGATGTGTGTGTTTTGCCTCCCAACGCGCGCGGCTCTGTCCCGGAAAGAAATTAATCCTCATAATCCTCGCCACGAGAAGGGAGGTTGAGCAAGCACTCCCGCCGCGGGAGGAGGAGGAGGAGGAGAGAGACGAGAGGAAAATCTTACCTCGATGTACTCTCTGCTGAGGTAAGTTTTAAAAACAAATTAATCCTCGTAAAACTTAATCCAGCCGGGAGGAGAGACAACATACTAAATATCCGAGGCGGCACTCCGGGCCCGGCTCTCAGCCAGGTGATGGCGCGGGCCCCAGCCGCCAGCCTCGTCTTTGTTTTACTGAAAAGGTATCTAGTTAACGGTTCCTTTATTCCAGGCACGTTTTGCTAAACTGCTTATTAATTTTACGGTCAGAGTTTAAAATAGCGTCGGCGTCAGGGGTGCGTTACACAACCCATAAAATTGAGATCCTGACAAAACGGGTGGCTGTTTCTCGTGACTCGTTCATGGCTTCCAAACGAGCCAATAGGGTGCTATGTCATCGGCCGCGACAAGGCTCAAAATATAACGGCGTCGCGGGGAGAGTCCGACTATAAGGCGGGTCGGAGGTTTGGGGCCTTGTGGGCGGCAGGTTTTCAATATGTATGAGGTGCTAAGGTTTTCATCACACGGGTCCTGCCGCCCTCTTTACACCTCCCAGCACACCCGCCACCAACATGAAACTGCATACATTTGCCTGCCACCTCGCGGCTGCATAATTTCATTTGAAACTACAGACCCTTACAGGTTAGTGTAGGGGGTGCGGGATGGAGGGTGAGGGGAAGTAGGTGGAGGGGATAGGCCCTCTCCCGACGCCAAAAACACTACCTTCTGATGGGGGAGACAACTGCATTGGTCTTAACTAACTTCGACGGCGGACTGAAGCATCCACTACACAGCACGGCACCAACCGTGAGAGGGTTGAATGTACCTGTAATCATATATGGCGTTACACTGGACCATCTCACCATCAGATATAATGATTCTAATGAGTTCCAATAAAATCCCATTTAACCTGTGCCTCAGCAAATCATCAGTATTCACAAAGGCACTCACACTAAACGCTCAAGAAGCTTTGCGGATTTTTTTTCTTTTGAATGCTCATCGGCATTATAAAGTTTCAGAATATGAGAGTATTACATAAAACATCATGCCGTAGTATTTATTCTCCGAACGAAAAGTTCCGTATCATGGGACCAATGACAGCGTTATGTTTTACAGTGTCATATGTAATACAAGTGTTCCTCTACCTAACATGAACCTTACTGAAGGACTCCTGTAAGTCCGATTTTATAAATATGATCGTCCCATACACAAGCCTTAAATGCGTTTAACTCATATACATCTGTCGTAAATGGTGTCATAAAATTATTCATTTAACAACGACCGTCTAACCAAATTGTAAATCTTCCAGTACCGAACACTCCTATTACATAAACTCTGAGCTAACTTAGACTCTTCCTTTCCATTCTGCCGATTATACAATAATCTGCTGAAGGGGTGCATCAAGTTCTCTGAGACGTCCTTAGGAAATACCTTTGGTTATCTATTAGCGGTCAGAACGTATCGACAGAACAAAGCAGCAACAATATAACAGGAGGTCATGTCAATCGTGCCTGAGAGAGAAGACGCTTACGCTCGATAACATGTCGTATGGTGCTTTCACGTCATCAACATTCGCACCACATAGCAGACCAGTTTCAAGGGTCGGACATCTAATTTGTTCTGTGGCTTCATCACGTTGTTGAAGTACATGTTCTGCTTTAAGATCCGGCCTGATACGGAAAAGGCAAACATTCTGACGGTGTATCCCCATATGAATAAAAGAGGGAAAGGCAGCTGGTGAGGGACTGAACACATATGATTCTATGCAAACGAGTACAGAATATGCAATCACGGCTCATCCATCAAACCAAGGACGAATAATCAGCCAGCTTTCCATTTCAGCGTCTCAGCATAGCCATCCAACTAGGGGAATACAAGCTGGATTATCGTTTAGCGTCCCCACCCCGAGATTCTGGAGGAGCTCGAAAGCATGCAATTTAAACCTATATCTTAAAAGACATTTTATCAGTCTGTTCATCTGAGAAAGTGAACAGAAATTATGACTGGAAAACATATGACTGTCATCAAAAAAACATTCTTAGGGCTGATACTTATTCTCTTCCCTTACAATTAAGCCAGAGTTCGTGACCAATAAAGTAATTCATATGCATTTATATGAAAATATATATTATATAAACAGACAGACAGAAAGATGAAAGATGGCGATAGACAGACAAATGTAAATCAATAAAACAGACGCATCAGTTCCATCCAGTTGAGCAGCAGAGTTACCTGTGTGTTACGAGAGGTTTCAACTATTCATTGCAAATCAATCTGGCAAAAGCAAAACTTTCTTGGCCACGTACGACACATTGCATCTTTCAGCACCAACTGAAGAGATAAACAAAGTCAGGGCGCGGTCACCGACGCATCTTGTTATTCATAAGCCAATCATGGATAAAATAAAACTCGACCTCAAATTGCCCAGTTGACATTTAACACAACGTGTTTGTCATCTCCATTCATCTCGTACGTGGTAAAAGACTGCTAAACCTATCAGAAATCCATGTTATTTAGTCTCCGGCTGAAGAATGTAATGCTAATTCTTCTTCGATAATGATATTCAATAGTCTATTATAATATCGGATTCCATGTACATGTCTTTTAGAGACACTGATTACCTCTGGAAAATTTAATATAACCTTGAATTTACATTAAGATGGCAGGTAGTTTGCTGGAGACTTGGGATTGGTTCTGTTTACGACGCGGGACGTACGAATATTTAATACGAGGGCGCGTACAGTTGCTTATGGAGGAGTTCCTCTTAAGACTCGTCTATCGGATCCTATCCCAAGTGATTCCTCGCGTTCTGGGGGCCGTCGTACCCGAGCAGCGGTCCCGGAGCCTTCCAACTGTACACTCGTAGACATGAAAGTGTCCACTTTTTCTACCATCACTTGCTAACACCTTTACTTGTCTTTCCTCCCATGCTCATGCATCTCATATTTCATGTTGGCAGAGCCATTCCCCATCCGGCCCGGTGACCTCCACGCCGCACTTCACCCTTGGTTTATGGACGCGTCTCTCCTGTAGGTGTTGTTGACAGTCGTGTGCTCAGGGCAGGGGGAGAGAGAGAGAGAGAGTCTCCCTCACTCCCTCGCTCCCTCTCTCTCTCTCTCTAGGTCCGTGACCCACCGCTGAATATCTGAGAAGGAGCGCCGGAAGCTGATGCTGCGTCTCAAGATGATGTTAAAGTCTCTTGGGAGATTTTTTTCGAAATGCAGGACTTTTTCTTCCTTTCCTCGAAGTAGCGGCTGGTTGGTTAACAGAAACGTGTGTGGCGTTCTCCCAAATGAGGTACAGAGATTGCCGAAGCTTCGTAAGTGCGGAGAATTAATAATCTTAAGCTAGTTTTATCTACATTAATGTCGGCGATTGATACCAACAGTGGAGAAACGAAGATTCCATTTTTTTCCTCATCACAAGAGTGCCATGTAAAGATCCTGTATTTCTTACTCTGAATTTTGTGTGTTGATAAGACACGCAACTTTACTTAACGATTTGCTCTGTGATTATTTTCCACCACTAAGAGACCGTCCTGCTCGTAAACATCACAGTGAAAGTGTGGTTCTCTCTGGACAGTTTCTAAGGCAAGTCGTGATTCACAGGTAATGTGGCGCGGTAAGATCCGACGCGTTCGCTCCTCCTGAATGATTTCAGGACTCGTTCAGCGTTTTGCTACACACACACACACACACACACACA
>JAUUDW010000025.1:366528-382050 GCA_032361385.1 Panulirus guttatus
GTTAAGAATGCTTGCAGACAGAGAATATGAAAAGGCTTGCATCATGATTACTAGATGTTGATTTTATTGAGAAAGGTACAAACATTGCCATAATGAAATGAACAGCCATAAACTGATCCACTCAAAACTTGAGTTTTAGTCATTTATTAGTTTTGTTATCACTGATACTTTGATTTTTAATGTAAGTAATACAGTTTGCTTAAACTTATCTTTACAGTTACTTTTAGATAGATAAAGGAAGCTAACAAAGGGATGCTTTTGAGTGACAGAGGAATTTTTCACTCCTCAATGTTTCAGGCCATGTGTTTTTTACTAACATTAAAAACAAATGTTAATAATAATTTGTATAACATCAATAACAGGGCATCACAGTGGCAGCCTCAGAAGGCCGTTCAAACTCTTCAAGTCCCATGCTTGATGGCAAACACTGGGGTCCTGAACGCACTGTTGTGGTAAGTTGTTATTAGTTTTATTATTCAGGTGACAGGGAAAGACTGTATATGTAAAAATTATGCCATTGTTCACTTGTTCTTGATGCTACCCTGTTTAGACTGAAGAGACAATTTTTTATGAAATGTTTCAAGGTGAATTCTTACAGATATCATATTTGTTTTATAGTGTTTAAGTATTTTCTTGTTTCATAATTCTGCTTTGGCACTGGTGACCATGGTCAGTATGTTTTTGTAAAATCAAATTATGGATTGAATTGATTATGTTTGCCTTTTCTTGGTTTTAAAGCAGGATGCCACAAGGGGAGGAGAGGAAGGAAAAGCTAGGTAAAAAAGAAAGAACATAGAAAGTCTAAGGCCCTTTATCTCATGATATAGCTTTTTAGTAGTTAAATACAGCCTCATTTAAACTTCTCAACATGTCTTTGGATTAGAGAAAGCTCTGCTTATTTATGACTACACCAGACCAGTTTCCTTGAAGGAGTTAATTGTTTATTTATTTATAACTATGCCAGGACCAATTTCCTTGAAAGAGTTGCTTAATACCACACCTCTATTTATTTATGATTATGCTAGGACCAGTTTCCAAGAAAGAGTTTCATTGTTACACAGTCCAAGGCAGTGTTACTTGTAGTAGCAGGGAAATGTAAACTCTTTTAGAGAGGGAAGCTCTCTGACAAGAGGGTACTTCCAATTATAAAGCTTTTTCAAAGGTTGCATTTGAAGTGCAACCTTGAGCAAGGAGAGTCTAGTAACACCTAACCATACCTCTCTCTGACACAGTCGTTCCTGACATCCATCTCACACTACACATTGTAATCAGGGACTTCATCTCCAACAGATCCACTCTTTCATGGAGACTATTGCCGTGGCCACCCCCTTGAGGGATTTCCAGAAGGGAACAGGCATCAGAGATAAAGATAGATACATACATACATACATACATACATACATACATCCACTCTCTTCCTTTCCCTTGCTTTCAAAGCCCTAGACTCGCATCTGTACTTTACCATGGAACATATCAATCTTTGCCTTTAACCTTTTACTGGTGGGCATAGTCTGGAAAATCCATAATGGATGTTGAGAGGGTGATGTAGATGAGATGATAGAATAGCATTCAGAAGGATTAGAAAATTCACAGAAAGTTATGTTATTACTTTTGTTTTGGTAGTTGTAGGATACTAAAGAGCGCAGAACTATTTCTTGTGCTTTGCTAGCAGGGAAAGAGATTCTTCAAAGCAAACTCCTGGTCCACACATACTCTATCACTCATGGGTTTTGAGGAGGTTGGACCCAGCCCTTCCCATGATACACATTTGTATTCTTCAGTTATTTCTATTACTCTTGCAGCACTCAGGAAACAGTAATACTTTTTCTAGTTTACACAATCAGTCAATACTTTTCTATGTACTCTAATGGTATGATTATTATGTTTTCTAGCTTTTTTATTTATATAAAAGAAAAGTATTATGATACTGTCATTGCTTTCCTTTACTGGCTCATGTAAAACCTGTTTCTTTCCCATTTTCTTTGTTTACATAAGTTGAAATTGCATTATGTTTCTTTGTATAAGAGGCTCATATTTTGTATTTTTACTTTCAAAATTTTTTGTGGTGGCTTATTATGTGGAAAGTTATTGCTTACCGATCCTAGGAAAAAGTTTTGTTACTATTACATTTTAACATAAAATCGTTTACTCTTACAGGTACATCGGGATGAAAAGAATTCCCTTGGTATTTCCATTGTTGGAGGAAAGGTGGATCTTAGTTGGTCAGGTTCCTCTGTGACTGGAATTTTCATCAAAAATGTGCTTCCTGATTCTCCTGCTGGAAAAGGAGGTCACTTGAAGGTTTGTATTTAGAGGAATTGATTTTCCACTCTGATTCAAAAGCTAATATTTCCTGTGATGTATATATGACTGGCTTTCAAAGCATTGAGGGACTCCCCATAAAGATAGAAGGAACTCCTAGGGCTGGGGTGTTTTTTAGCTCCATTCATGGGAAAAGGTGAACATCAGGGCCAGGCTTTAATTGACATATGACGAGGTTAAAAACAGAGAAAAATACAAGACAAGGAAAAGTATTTAAAATTTTTTTTTTAAGGAAGTGATAAACCTGTCTTTTAAAAAATGCTAGGTCTTAGTTATTGGGAAAGACATACACACAAAATTTTCTCACTAATGTGGAATCTGCTGCATTTATAGTTAACAAAGATAATGATTTTTTCTCGTAGAGTAAACAGTAGTCGATGGGAACAGTAGGAATGGGCTACCAGAAACACTGTGCCAGAGTTACCCTCTACCAGTGGCCTGTTAAGGGTGAGGCACTAAAAGGTAAGAAGCAGCACTGGAGTTTATTAGTTTTGGAGATGATTTTGCCATGGCAACCTACATGATGAAGTTCCCAAAGGTAACAGGCATAAGAGATATAGATAGATAGATAAAAAGTAAACAGCCATTACCATGAGTGAGGCTGAAAGCAAAAGTTTTAATAATGATAGTGGCAGGGGAGGCAGTTAGAATAAACACCATCAGCTGTCATGTGTTCTTCCGTGCTCCCTCCTATTAATGGTAGCAATGCAACTCCTCCTCCTCCTCTGAAAGCACATCATTCTTAGAAAGTTGCAGCCCTACTTGTACAACGTGTTTTAAACCTTCAGAAACAGAAGTGGAATGAACTTAAAAGTGGTTTACTGCAGGTTTACTACTCCACAGACTGGTGACCGCATTCTAGAAGTAGAAGGGATTGACCTTCGAGGAGCAACTCATGAAAAGGCTGTGGAAGTCATCAAGAAGACCGGCAATCCAGTTACCTTTGTTGTGCAGAGTTTAGTGCAGTGGGTAAGTTTATATTTTGATATATAGTGCTTAATCTCCAGTGGTTACTTTCTCTGCTGTACATGGTATGGTTTATGCAGAAGCTTCTTTTAATGTTTTTAATGTTTCAATAGTTGCTTTGATGTAATCTGTCTAATATGCATACCCTTTTTTTCGTTTATATTTTTCTGCTTCACTTGCAGCTGTTATCTAAGTGTCCCCACTCATTTCAATCATCTGACATAGAGTCCCCACAAGCCTGCAGCTATTATCTAGTAGTGTTCCTACCCATTTCAGTCATCTGACAGAGTTCTCATGTGCCTGTATCACCTTAACTTCACAGTAAGATTATTGTTTTGTCATTAACTCATTTCTTAAAACTGTATCATCCCTAGATTTCCATAGTTTTCTTTCTACTTTCATAACTCCTTACCCATTTCTTAAGAAAAATAAGCACCTGCTCTCACTTTATTCTTACATGACTGAGCAGTGGAATGTGGACTGTAGGATGCATAGTTCCTTGCGACAAACCACCACACGTGATGGTGGTTCAGTTATTTTCTTTTCTGTTGCTGCCCCTGAGATGATTTATCATTTTATAGTTAATATTTTTGCTGCAAATGTAATTCTGATATTTCAGGTATTAGCATTTATAAAAGCAACATTTTTAAGTAAACTGTGTCATCTAGACTTCAGAATGCATTTATCGGCCAACAGTTAACATTTTTGATGGGAAGTTTGCAAGACATACTGCTAGAGAATGTAACTGTGTACAAGATTAATTTGCACAGTAATGATTTTTTTTTATTTTCCATTGATTTGGTGGAAATGCTTGTTTTCAAAGCTCATTAACATGGAAAATGGTGATCAAGTATAAAAGAATATGAATATTTTACTTGAGATTAAGTGTAGAAAAGTGGCTGGATTTGATGGGATTGCAGTTGAATTTCTTAAGAAAGGGGGTAATTGTGTTGTTGATTAGTTAGTTAGTATATATATATGTGTGGCTGATGCCTGAGGATCGGCAGAATGCCTCATAGTGCCATTTTATTAAGTCAAGGGTAATAAAAGTGAATGTTCAAATAACAGAGATATAAGTTTATTGAGTGCAGCTGGTAAGTTATATAGCAGAGTGGTGACTGAGAGCATGGTGGCATGTACAGTCTTTCAGACTGGGGAGGGACAATGTGGTTTCAGGAGTGGTAGAGGATGTGTGGATAAGTGATTGCTTTGAAGAATGTGTGTGATAAATACTTAGAGAAACAGGATTGTATATGGCATTTATGGATGTGGGGAAAGCATATGATAGGGTTGATGATATGTTTTGTGGAATGTGTTTTGAGTATATTCTGTCGGAGAAAAGTTGTTAGGAGGAAGGAGGAGTTTTTATCAAGAGAGTAAGGTGTGTGTTCCAGTAGTTAGAGAAGAGGATGAGTGTTTCTAGGTGAGGACATATCTGTGGCAGAGGTATGTGATGTCACCATGGCATTTTAATTTGTTTATGAATAGGGTGAGGAGAGAGGAAAATGTAGGGGTCTTGGAGGAAGAGGGGTAGGTATGCAGTCTGTAAGGGGTGAGGGGTTGATGAGAAAGAGAGTCAGTTGCTGTTTGCTTATGACATGGCACTGGTGGCAGATTCAGGTGAGAAACTCCACGGTTTAACTTACGAGGTTCACTCAAAAAAAAACATATACCTCTGTAATTTGAACACTCATTTTTGTACCCCTTGCCTTTACACAGCAGCATTATACATGCTTTCCATCAATCCTCAAACACTTCAGACAATCCTCAGACACGCTTCTTTAGAGCATGTGAAGTGTCTGGGGTAAACCATGGAAAGCTCTGTGGAGCGTGGTTTTGGATAGGGAGCTGTGGTTCCAATGCATTAGACATGACAGTTAAAACATGGATTGAGCAGACATGGCCTTTCTTCCTCTGGTCGTGGCGCTACATCGCTAACGCAGGAAATGGCGATCAAGTATGAAAAAAAATATGTATTTATGTATATGTAGTATTCTGTGGGCAGGAAGTTAGAGATATGTAAATATAATCCTTACTCCGATCCATTTGTGGCTCAGAAACTTGACTCCTTTCCTATTAGGAAAGGTTGTTAGATTAAACTGATAGTAAGTTTCCTTTACTTATTTCTTTTTTTCAGACACCAGCAAACTCAGCCCCTCCATCTCGTGATGTGAGCAGACTGGGTACTCGATATCCCAACACCATTACTCCAGCTAGAACACCCACACCAGAACTCATCCAGGTAAGCTGGGCACCCCCCACTACACCATCTACAGCTTCTACCCTCTCATCTGCCATGGACACCCCTATCCAACCAGATGGAATACACCCATGTGGATTAGTTCGATCTGCTGGATTGAAGGATTTCACAAATATCAGAGCTTCGTCTGAAGAGGTTTTTGTTCGTACAAAAGATAACATACAAACTAACATCTTGGGGAGTGAAAGTCCTAGTATTCAGCGTGATTGTGACCCTAGTAGGCCAGGCAACCCCTCCATTGACCCTCTCACTGATAGTGTCAGCCAATATCAACCATCGGCTAGGGACGTACTACTTGCCGACCCTCATGCAGCAGCTCTCGACGCTTCTTCCTCTTTACCCTCTTATTCTTCTTTAATTTCTTACTATTCTGTTGGCACCTCCAAAAGTGTGTGCTTCACCATAGCTCATGCCTCCACCACCACTACTACCACCACTACCACTACTTCACCTATCAGTCCCACTGCCAACCACACCACCACTACCTCTACCCTGCTGATGCCCTCTGGGAATCACAACCACACTCCCAACACAGTTGCTGCAGCTTTCACATTACCCCCCCAGGCCAGCACTCCACTCAGCGAAGGCAACTCCCACCAGCAGCGGATGCAGCACACTGGAAGACACCATCCTCCAGACCCAAGAATCACCTTCCCGATGGCTCCTCCAATACCTGAAACCTCAACCCCAATTCATGAATCATATCCAGAACCAGTGAGATTTGTTACTGAATCACCCATATCAGAACCAGAGGATCCAGATCCATTGGTAAACCCGTATTATTATTATGCTCGTGCTGCCTTAGCTCACTGGCATTTGCGTGCACAAAGAACTCAGGAACACGAACAAGTGACAGAGAGTGATGGAAATATTAGTGATCAGGAAAATAGTACAAGCAGTAGTAGTGAAAGTAGTACAGCAAGTCGAAGATTTTTACATCTTAAAACTTTTAGTCCTAATTATGGTGTTCAGTTAACAAGACCAAATGGAACTAAGTTAGACACCCCTCCTTCGGATGTCCCGTTGATGGATACTCCTCCCTCTGATGCGCCCTTAGTGGACGAGTCTCCCATTGAACATACCCAGCATTGTGATTACACCCAAGCTGACCCTCAGCAGAGTGAATATACAGTTAGTGACCCTTCTTGTGAAGTAACTCTTATTGAATTTGAACCAAGTGAAACTACAGAAATTCATCAAAAGATAACTGATTTAGTGCAAAATAGCTCTATACAAAATGAAACTTTGCAAAATGACCCTCAGCTTATTGTTCCTCTGTGTAATACCCTTCCATGTAATAACAATCTTGAACTTGACCCTTCACCAACCACCATTCAGCTAGATGATTCCCCACTAGATCCACCCCTGGATGACCCACCAGTAGGCGCGTACACATACGATTGGCGAACGGACCCACACCTTTATCAGGGCTGGTGGTGCGTGGAAGGATTAGTCAGCGAACGTTTAGCAGCTCAAGTTCCCACGCAACCAGTCTCCCCTTACGACAGTCCTGCTCATACTCCCACCGCTCATACGCCCACCACCGAACAGGTGAGGCTGCCCGCCAGCATTTCCATCCACTCACACCTCTCAACCTTGACCCTCCTAGATATCCCTTGTCTCTCATCTGGGCGCTAGAGGAAATTGGGCATAGCATGAAGATGACTTAAGGTAGCCCACGCTGATACCTTTTCCTCTAGCGTGCACATCATTGCCCTCACCTTTGCCCCTTTGGAATCCAACAGTGATTACCTCTTGATCAGACTTGTTAAATCAGCCTAGTCAGAAATCCTTTTCCACCATATTCCTTCTCCCACCATAGCCCTATGTTGTTAGGGCTATACATCCTTTGTCTCCAAATATCTGCACAACCCTTTTCCCACTGCCTGCTTCCCCTTCTGTCTGCATGTAGCTCTCTGAACTTATTTTCCTCTCAAGCTGACCCAGTGACAGAGAGTGCACTAGATTTTTTCTAGATAGTTACTAGAAAACCTAGTATAGATTGATCCAATGTTATGACACTGCATGAAAAGGTGAGCAGCTAGTAGATACCCATGACAAGTACCAAGCTTGTGAACCAGTTGTGGAACACTACGTTTTCTCTCATGATTAAATATTCTTATTAGAATATTTTGAATAAATATACTAAAAAGGAAAAAAACAATAGGCATTGCAGAAAGCACATTAATTTGATAAAGTTTGTTATAAAATGTTAACGGTAGCTCACCATATAGGCAAATGAAACCTGACACCACTTTGGCTCCTAAGACACCTGGGCCATAACTGGTTTGGGAGGGGTAGTGTGTATCAGTGTGACCGGCTAGGACTGTTGCCAATTAAGCTTTAATATTTACAGTACAATGGCTGAATTAGAATTATCACTGTTTTAGTGGAGATTGACAATGTATGATAAGTTATATACAGAACTATACAGTGATTATGTTGAGCTTTCAATCTTGTTGGTAAACTTTTGAAGTGTAACTATTAATTTGCAGAAGTATTAACTACTATTGAGTTTGATTATATGCATTTGAATTCTTCTGTGTGATATGTAACTAATATTTGTTGATGTAAAAGAGATATGGATGATTAGATATTCATACAACTTTACACTGCTACTAATGATTTAATACTGTTTGGAAACTGTATGTGAGTTACCATGGTTAAAGCATCAAGAGCTAGACTTAGTTCACCTCTGTTGTTTGTTCATTAAGCTTTAAGATGCTGTTAATCAAATCTTAGATTGGAAAATTATTTATTGTTATATATGTGAAGTGGAATGATATTAAGACAGTGTTTTGAAGTTGTTCATCCTCCTATTATGAAAAGAATAGAATTTAATGATATGTCTGATGAATATTTATGAAGGCCTGATGAAAGGTGGATTGGCATTATGAGACGTTCATTTCGAGATTGGCTTATAATATTTGGTGGTCATCGTGTTGCCAAGTTCCTGAAGAGTGTAGGTATTTTGATTGTTGTGTTGAGTTGTTTGATGATGATGTATAAGAAAAAAAATTTTTGGCTGTGAATTTATGTAAGTGTTTTACGATATGTTCAGGAAGACAGCATCATTGCTCTCCAGAATTTTGAAGAATGTATATAGAAGCTATGCAAGAGGTAGCAGAGAAAGCAGAGAGCCTTGAGGAAGGAAATTTAGGAAGTACCAACAGTATAAGTACCAACAGTATAAGATGTTTTGGCAAGTAAATTTGGTAAGTGTACAAAAGTCCAGTTTGAGGCTATACCTTACATGACATAAAAATGGACTGAAATTATTGAAAATTGAAGAGAGAAGAGGAAGAATGATCTTAAAGCATTTTGGAGAAATTTGAAACCTACCATTTGAAAAAGAGCTGGTTTTACCTATTAAGAGAAGAAACTGATTTGATAATGGCTCTCCGTTGAGTTGCCAGTAGCTACTCAGTAATCGTATGACACTTTGGTTTGCCAAGTATTACACAATCCAGCTCAGTGCTTTTCAACTATTTCTATTCTGTTGCATGCCTGTAAGTTGGTTTCATCTTTGCATCACAATACTTGCAAGGTTTTCATGGCATGCTGGTGTACTTCAGCAAACCAGTTGAAAAGTATTGGTGGAGATATTGGTAGGCTCACAAGCAGCAGAGAAGAAGACAGCCCAAGGTGGTCAGAGAGTTATAACAGCATCAGAAATCTGAAAAAGCTGGAGGTCTAGATAGAGTGGTGGGTAATATGTGAGGAATAGGAGTAAAGTTGCTTGTAAATGGATTTGGAATAACACATATGGCTGCTTTGAAAAATGGTCATATGGGTGAATATTGATTGAAATCAGTGATAGCTCTGCTCTATGGACGGAAAGAAAGTGAAAATTATTGTAAGAATTACACAAATTATTTTCAAGCCATGGCATACTCATCAAGCTGTATGATAAGTTAGTGATGTTTAGAATGGGTTGCTGAACTCTGTGTAGGTAAAGGAAAAGAATAACTTGAGAATAGAAGATGGTACGTTTACCAGATCTGTGTACCTAGGCGGGTAATGAAGAATAATGTGTACTAGAGAAAAAGAAAAATGTGTTTAGCAGTGGGGAGGTGAGAATAGACATTATTCTTGCTTGATTTATCAACTTAGTGTGCAAAGTTGATAGTTAAGAAATGCCTTTGTATTGAGAGGCATATGTTTACTTTGACCTATTGGTCATTAGTTGACAATACATTTGTGAGTTAGCATGAGTTATCCCAAATAGGTAGGAGTGGAATGAAAGATTATAGGTTGATAGATTATTAGATATGATTGTTAGACAGATAGATTTCTTGTTTTGTTACAGGTTATTAGAAAGTTATTAACTTGTGGATTAAAGATTGGTATAATTATTATTATATTAGTCCCAACATTATTGTATAGATGCAAGTCTTAGTCCTTGATTGCATAAGAAAAGAAAAGGTTGAACTCGTTGGAAGTGATTGTCAAAGAATGATATATGATGTGAAGTGAGGACCATGCGAGAAGGAACAGTGCAAGAATGAGATGCGGTAGTAAGCATAGTCTGATTGAAAGAGCTGTCCAGAGTGTTCATATTAGAAAGGTTATTGAAGAAAGACTGATTAAGAGAAAAGACATGTCAGAAGTTGAGGGAGCATAGGGAGTGGGAGACTTAGAAGGAGATGGAAGTAGGGAATGAAGGAGGCTTTGAGGTATTGCACCATGAGCATTCAGGAGTGTGAGAGGCATGCTAGGAATAGAGTGAATTGGATCAGTTTTATATGCTGGGGATGACATGCTGTTAGTGGCCTGAACCAGGGCAAAAAAAGTGGTCTGCATAAACCATGGACTAGTCTGTGGAGCTTGGTTGTGAATGGTGAGCTGCAGTTTCAGCATACGTTTGGCTGCTAGAGAATGTAAGTATTTAGATGAGGCCGTTGTTTGTTTGTTTTAGAAGGCAACTCATGAATGTAGGAAAAGTAATTAGACCTAGATTATATTAGTCACAGTACATTATACTTAACAGCAAGGTAGTAAATCTGTGAGAGTGGATTTGTGTGAGATTATTGTTTGTCTGTTCTTGGCACTACTTTGTTAAGTTGGGAAATGCAGTTAAGTATGAAATAAGAAGGATTGAAATTCAGGAACATTAGAATGAAGGTTGATTTATGTCTCAGTTCATGTTTGTAGGTCATTGCCCTTTGATCTCTTAGTCACCATTATTAAATGTAGAAAAATTACCGATTAGATGTCCATCCCATAAGTATAACCAATATCCAACATACTAGATGTGTTCATCATGAATAAAGGGATGAATTGTCACGGAAAAGTTACTTTTTGATGTATGAGTGGAATGCTGTTAAAAGTTTGGTTTATGGGGGAGTCTAATGTAGAATGACAGCCAGGAAACCATAGTGTAAGGATTGAATTTTACCCTAAGGTTCAGAGAGTATGGGATGATTATTTATATTTGATGAATTGGTTTTTCTTCAGAGGTTGATTTTCCTTTTATTGCCTCTTACATTGGTTCTTGCTTTATGACTTAAAACAGACAGAAATGCACATGTTAAGAGTCACACTGATACACATTGCAGAAATTTCCTTGGTACATGATTTTTATATATTAAAAAGACACAGAATGATTGCATATTGTAGAATCCATTGTTTATTTTGGTTAATAGATTATCCTTACTTACCATAATTGATAAATGAATTTGCAGGCTCAGGATAATGAACATTGGAAAATTAGTAATATAAAAGTTAAGTTTTAACCCAGGACTATTTTAGTACTGGTACTGTATATTAATCAAATCCATTGCAAATAACCAGTCATTATGATAATCACTTTAAGCTACCTAATATGAAATATATTTCAATATGATTTGGTTAAGCAGCATGGTGATGTGTAGAATGTAGGATCCTTAGTGAACAAGTATTGTGTCATGGTTAGGAATAGCTTTGCTCATATAAAGATTTTTCATACATTGAGATTAATATGTATTGCAGTGTTCTCTTTGTCTGTTGATTTGCCTGCTGTAATTCTTTATATTGGTATTGTTTTATGATTTCATTTGCTGTGCTTATTGTACTGGCTCACAGTATCTTAAATTTTTTTAAATATTACAGGAATTGCAGTGTAGATGATAAGCTGTCACTGCATCCAATAATTCATAACTTTTAATTGTGAATGCCTCTTTAATAAATATTAAAGAATACCATTAATTATGATAAATTTGTGCATTGTGTCAAGTTTTATGTACAAGTTGTACTGAATGCTTTCCTGTAGGTCTAAATAACTGCATTTTAAGAGTTTATCTTTTAATAAATTTTTCTCCTAAGCATTTAATGTTTGATAAATAATTTTGTAATCCATGTGAATACTTTATAATTGTTGTATCTTTTGTGTTACTTCAGACTGTATTTTTGTTTTTTAATGTAGCTTTATTTTTCACATTTCTTGAACTTTTTGAATTTAATGCATACTTTGTATTATTTAAGAATATGGTATTGTTTATGTAATGAACATGTTTTAAACACATCTCCTACACTGTGTGTGTCCAATTTTGTAAAAATTTTCTTTCAGATATGATATGAGTGTGTCTGTGATACTCATTTTTATATAGGTATTTCATACAAAATCAGATAATATAAGGGATTTTGTCTGAGTGCAGTGGTAAGCCAGGGACACCTGTGCTCAAAACTCCCAATCAGGCATATTTCAGACATCACCTCACATGAATGGGTAAAATAGAGGCTTGTAGAGTAATCCTGCCATAGTCACAAATTCATCCCATATTGCTCATGCTTGCTGAATGGTAGGCAGGTTGCTGTTTTTCCATGGGGCAGTTCTGGTCATTGGAGATTATTTGTTCAAGCATTAAGGAGGTTGGTTCAGTTTTTGTCATCCATGCATTTACTGAAGAAAACCTGTTCTCCACATTGATGCTCTTAATCATCATTCCTGCACAAAGAGTCACTAAAGATTGTTTTCATTTTTGTGATGGTTACATAGGAGTCTTCAAGTGAGTAAGCTTTTTGTATTAAGCTTTACCATAGGACAATTTGCATTTTCAGTGCAGTTTAACTTCTGGTCAGTAATGTTACTTTGATGATTAAGCAATAAAAAGTGAGCAAACCCTTCCCCAAATGAAAAGTAGCTACTGGCATGCAGTCGCAGTTTCACCGCTCACATTCCACTAAGTAGCAGCAAGGAGCTTACACATCACCACAGAGGTATTGTAGGACAAGATGATCACTTTCTTAGGAGCTTAGAAACTGACTTATCACAAGTAGTTATGATGCAGGTGATGAATATGAAGCTAATTGACTTTTTAGTTATGAAGATTTTTTTAGGTTAAGGCTTAGGCAATATGCCTGGTGTAGTCATCCTGTATGTGTATTTGTGGAGTAGTATGGAGATATGGGTGGGGCTAAATGGAACAAGGTAAATGGTTAATGTCATCTACAAAGGATAGATATAGGCAGGGATAAATCATGCTTATTTTAGTCCCACCACCCCAACCATTCCCCTCATTAGCAAGTAGTGCTTGAAACAGATAAAGGAAGGCCTCATTTGCTCACATCCACTCTCAATCTACCATGTGTAATGCACCAAAACTAGAGCCATCCTACCCACAGCCAAGCTTTACAGACCTCTCCATGGTTTCCGTTGACCGTATGATTTGTCTGTTTATGTGTGTGAGAGAGAGAGCACAAGTTATTGTGAGTTTTGGTTTTGCTTCTCTGTCTTCATTTGATGAGAAAAAAGAGGCATAGCCTTTGTTAGTGTTTATCATTCATTACTCACATTCTTCCACTTCATTAGTTCCTTTTGATGACCATGCTTAGGAGAAAATGTGACAGCTCCAGCTTTGATTTGTCTGTCTTGACTCCATTATACACAATATTGTACATGATTAATGTAGGCAGTGGAATATCATATGATTTTTATCTTACTGTTTTTGTTCATTTAGAATTGAGCTTCATGGAGAATTGAGTCATGGAAATAGGTTTTCTTTCAGCTGTGTGTTTTCAGTGAAATTTTTGTCCATAATTTATTGTTTTCATGCCTCAGTAAATGAGCTCAGGGAACAGCCAAATAAGGAGCTCATTTGCACAAAAATAATATATCTCCCATGTAAGATTAACCAAAACCTGTGCCCACCATCTATATCTTTTTATCTACAACGGACGATCATTGTAGGATGTGCAGATCTCCAGTTCGTGTGGTTTCATACATATAATGTTGTTTGAATACAAGCTTAAATGTTTTGGTATCTTTGGATGACACAACATGCTTCAGTGAAGTGCAAGCTTTGTGTAAGTTTTACAGAATGCCAGTGCTTTTTGTAATTGGAAAATAGGCATAGGAAAAAACAGGATATTGAAAAATTTGTAAAAAGATCAATAGTCTTTCTTATGGAAAGCAGGGGATATGTCTTTCCTCTTTTGCTACCATTTTCCTCAGTATATTTGCACAGTGAATCAGAGTGAAGTGTGCCTAAGAAGCTTAAAATTTGGTATACATTTCCTAGCTCTAGTGTACAGATAACCATAATTTTATAGGCCAGGATAGGTGAAAAACAAGCTGTAAAGATGGATAGCTTTACTATATCTAGCTGTAGAATTAAGAGCATAGAGAATGAAATTGTAAGGAACTGTTTTGGATGGAAATCATTTAAGATAGTATCGTCACATATTGGATTCTTTATACTTTTAAAGGCATGGGTGTGATGGAGACTTTATCTCGCATAAAAAGTCAGCTTAGTGTACATAGAAAAAGATTAAGAAGTGCTTGCTTGTATCAGTGTGGATTTATGTGTCACTGAAACACACTGAGCATGGGTTAAAGATGTATGCAAGTAAACCAGAAGTGTGTATGCACTTGATGTACTTGATCCACTTCATGTAAATGGGAGTTAAGATGATAGATATATTGTAAAAGATTGATATAGTCTTTAAGACATACTTTTCAGAGCTTAGGTGGCGTGGACAGGGGATACTTATGCTGCCCTACCCATCCCATAGTTTACTTTGCAGAAACAAGTGCAGTGTAGTACCAACCTCTCTTATGACTATGACCACATGCTGTTGGCCTGTTGATTGTCAGCTACATGAACTCCTTTGTTTCTGGTAATGATGGAGCTTCTACATTACTGTTCTTCGACATTCTTTGCATGTTCAGAAAATTTTTGATGGGAGCTTTGAGCATAAGTTTTCCCAGCTCATCTTGTCATGGCTTAGAAGGGCCCAAAAAATCAGAGTTCATTTACTGATGAGAGAATGTTTCAAAACTATTGATATCATTAATCATCAAATGATCATATAATAATCATACATATTCAGATTTGAAAGTCTTGCCTCTGTATGACCATGCATAATACACCCATTAATTTTATTCACTACAGTATCTATCTATCGAGATAGAGATGATACACCCTTTGATTTTTTTTACCACAGTTATTCATTTTTATTTTGTTTTTCATTTACATACATGTATTCACCCATATTTTCTTTTTGTCCATTTTGTTGATATGTATTTATGAGTTGTTTGTAGCAATTTCAGGTTTTCATGAAAGATTAAGTTATTATGATGTAGGGTTTACAGATATCCATTTATGTGATGATTAACCTTTGATAATATCTCTATGGAATATTATTATCTAATCAGTCCATAATCAAAACATCTTGCCTTGCTCTGCATAAAATTGATGGTACATTTCAGATTTTCATGCAAGTAGAGTTGAATATCTATTGGTTCTTGGAATACCTCCAAATGGCTTTCAGAGAAATGTTTGTCTCGGCTATTTTTCATCACAGTGAGAGGAATGGGTAAATTAGTGTTCCCAAAGATCATGATCTAAGGCATACATACAAATGCTGGAAAGAAACGTGAAGATTTTTTATTTCTCTGAAAACACCACAGAGATTGGTAATGAGGAGCATATAATATGAAGGCTTATAACTTTTTTCTTTCATAAAAGAGAATGTTTTGAAGTGTTAATTGTGTA
>JAUUDW010000025.1:422167-434330 GCA_032361385.1 Panulirus guttatus
ACGCACTGTGACGTCATACCACCGTAATGAGGCTCGCACCAGTTTTATCGAATGGTGTTGAATGGGTAACAGTACGGTCGGCTTTACAGTCAATTTTACCCTATTTCCCTATGCACTACTGGGATCTATTTGTGAGGTGAGACGGGGCTTGTGAGCACCTGATCAGAAATACACAGGCAATGTTCACGGGCAACATTCGAGTGACAATATGCGAAGCCGCCGATCTGCGCCTTACCGACTGTATGACTCGTTATGTCGGAGTGGCAGGGGTTGGAAAAGGGCAACAAGAACTAACCTTGGATCCTTATGTTAGCTTAGACCTGGACGAAGAGCACTGGAACAGGACCCAGCCGCGGCAGAAGACCCTCACGCCCGTGTGGAACGAGACGTTCGAGCATGAGGTGGTCGGGGTCGTCCAGCTCGGCCTCAAAATCTTCCATGACTCTGCGGTGGGCAATGACGATTTCGTTGCCGATGCTACCGTACCCCTCGAGGAAATATGTGCCGATAACCAGACTCACGCCGATATCTGGGTAAGTCCCCAGGGGATGTTGGGAAGGTAAGTCCCTGAGGCGTTGAAGGAAAAGGTAGAGAATTGGGGCGAGGACGGGAAGGGATCCCTGGCCGCCAGTCAACACTGGCAATTGACAGCTGATGGCAGGTGTGGCCCCCTCCCCCTGCCCCAGCCACCCCGCCTCACACTCCACTCGGGAACTTACTCATTATGAGGTATTTAACAGGCATTAGGGTAGATCTGCACTTACTTGCATATAGGTCATAAAGGCTGCCAAGGGAATGGTGGTGCTCCTATATAATAATGTTCAGTTTTATGATTTTTTTAATGAGTTGACTACAGACATTACAAGTGATAATATTGCATGGTATAACAAAATGAAAATTTTCCCTGATTTGACATTGTATATGTGGGTGCTTCACACAGTAGCTTAGGGCTTAATGCTATTCATAGTTATAGGTTAACAGAAGAAAGTATGATATTTAACCTCCTGTACAGTAATCCAGAAACTTGGTGAATAATGGTATGTAATTGATTACTTTTTTATCACAACCCTGTTCGTCTTTTTTGAAAAGATAATTTCACGGCATTTGATACCGTAAGATTGTAGAAGTGAGAAGTTGATGAGGTGAGAATGACATTTAAAACCAGTAAATACTACATATTCCAATAATACTACAGCCACAAGTGAAGCTCACAGTGTGTTTAGGGCTCTAAAGATCAGGGAAAATGTTAAGTATAACAAATATCATGTAAGAATGACTATCAGATCAAATCCAACTTACCAGTACCTTAATCAGGCCCAGTTTAACATAGGTGAGGTTGGATTCCAGGTGTGGTCAGGTTTGAATTTGATGATATCTTAAATTTAGGTTGTTGGGTTTGGTTTCATTTCCATATCCATATAAAATTTGGTATATTTGACAACACATTTTCCTTCAGTTCTCAAAACCCCATTTTTATTGTAATTTAAGATTGCATGAAAGGGTAGGGGTAGTCCTCTTACTGGATGTTGAAGTCATTTTCCCCTCACAGTTTGCTTATATTCTACATCAGAGCTGTTGCCTTGCAAAGTTATTTTTCAAGAAAAGCAGTAATGTGGCACACAGAATCTTGATAATTATTCTGAAGGAAAACCTATTCCAGATCCAATATCTAACAAGATATTTTGAGTTAGAATGTTTAAGAAATAGCTGATGCCTTACCTTTTTACCTAATCTAAATACTGGATGATGGTTCTTCTATACCTCTGTTTCCAGATCTTTTGCCATGTAGTCCGCAGAATATTCTTTGCTTGTGGTTCAATGTTCAGCTATGCCTGATAGTCATGTACTAGAGGCAGTGTTTACCAGTACTGTACTGTATTTGTCAGGTCTTGTTATACATGACCTCATGTTTGTTTAGATTAAATGTTTTAGTAAATTGTCCCACACTTCCACAGTTGAACACCTATTGAAGTCTTTCGAGGTCTTCTTCCCACACAGCCCATGCTCTTGGGTAGTGTTATTGGTTGACCAAGCTGTTGGAAGCCACAGTTTCACATAGCCCCCACTGCCTGGTTCGTCAGTTACGCTTTGTAGGTACTTGTCCTTGGCGCTCTTAGATTTTCACATTATTCATCCTGCGGTGCTTCTGATTACTACAGGCAAGTTATTGAAGCTTGTTGGGCTCCAGATGTTTAAGGTGTTCTCTTTTTGTGCATATGGCACCTTTGGATGTTAGACATAACATTTTAGAGAGTCTTCTATGCCTATTGTGTCAGTAGGAGTTTATTTCAGTATAAGTTAGGAACCATGCCTTCTAGGATTTTCCAGGTACAGATGATGATATATCTCTTTTGCTTGCACTCCATGTATTATAGCCTCATTGATTTCAGTTGTTCCCGGTAATTTAGTTCCTTTACCACATCAGTATGGGCTGTGAAAGAGCTTTGAATGCTCTATAATTCTGCAGTTTCACATGCCTTGTAGGTTACTGTTAGAACATAGCAGTATCCTGTTTTTGAAAGAATTAATGCATTGCATTGGTTCTTCATCTTGTCTTGAAAGTCCACAGGATCCAACCCACTATTTGTGAATAAATACATGCAACTAAGATATCAGGAACCTGATATCTTATTTGCATCTTTGTTTTTGGATTTTTAATTCATGATGATCTTGTAAAGTTGTTCTGTAACTTGATAGATCTGTTTGTCATTCATTATGTATTCCCTTATTTCATACATATTCACCATTTCCTGCATTAGCAAGGTAACGTCAAGAACAGAGGACTGAGCCTTTGAGGGAAAATCCTCACTTGGCCCCCTTCTCTGTTCCTTTTGAAAAAGTAAAAACAGGAGGGAAGGATTTATCTTGTTATTCTTGTGTATCTCGCAGATTATTAAATGTCAGGGTTTGTAGCCATTCTTTTTAGCTCTGTCATTACTTATTCCAAGCAGTTATTTAGTAGCTCCATTTTTTTTTCTGTACAGTTTGTATCCTTACCATACCTTACATGTACTCGGTGATGGCTCTGAGGTCTTCAACCCCCAGAGCTTGTGCTGAGTCCAAACTGCTGAGTTGGGTAGTTGGTAAACGGATCTGTTAGAGATTGCAGCCAGCTTGCCCACATTACCACACACCCTGGTTGGTTTGTTTCTCTTTATAAGGACTTTGCTAATTGAGGATGTCCTTAGATTTTTCTACAGTACACTCCACATTGTTTCTGATGGTTGAAGGCAATGTATTCAAGTCTTGGGCCTTGGATATTCTAGGCATTTTTTTCCTGCACTTATTGCACCTTTTGATTTCATTGATGATGTTTCACAGTCTTTCATATTTGTCATGCTAGTAGGGAACTGATTTTAAGTGTGTTGAGTACCATTCCTTCGCTGATTTTCCAAGTAAAAATCAATAGTGTTACACCTCTCCTGTCTGTGCTCCAGAGTATAGCTTTGATGATTTCTGCTCTTCTCAGTAGTTCACATCCTCTACAGCATCATTAGTGTGGGATGAGAGGGATCTTTCCACACTTTTAGCTGCAATTTTGCTTGCCCTGAAAGATAATGCTAGCACACAATAGTAATCCCTTTGTGAAAGTTTTAATGCTTTCATGGGTGTCATCATTAGTTGTCCACTTGTCTTGAAGGTTTGCAAGATCCAGCCCACCATCTTTTTGGAAGAGGCTACTAGCTATTGTCTTGTTTTGACTGAAGTTAAGATTATCAGACATTATTAATCTTAGGTCTTTTATGTTGTTCAGTCATGACACTGTGATTGTGTCTACATTTGTCAGGTATTGTATTGTTCTTGTATTACTTCTCTCACTTTCGTTGGAAGTGTTAAAACTTTTCTCATTGCTTAGCATCTTATTTTTAATGGTTTACAGTTTGCAGAAGACTGTTTATGACCATCCATTAGTTTCTCAAGAAGACTGTTTATGTCCATCCATTAGTTTCTCAGTCTCTTCTGTCAATGAGATTTTCACATGGCACTAATTCTGCTATCATTTGCAAATGATGAAACTGTGATGTATTTATATCACTGTCAGATGTGAGGGTGAGAAACAGGAGTGTGAATACAGTTTTTTGGGGTATTGAGCTTTTTACCATAGAGGTATTGTAAATACCCAGATTTACAAGAATATGCCGTGATGTGATAATTGAAATGTACACCCATCTTCCAATTTTTGTAGTTATTTCCATCTTCAGTATTTTTTTGTGATATCAATGGAAAATAAATTAATATTTGTAATTTTTTCTTCAAAATTTGTAATTTAAGAAATGTCCTAGCTTGATTATTATGAAGGAAAGAAAGTCAGCTAATGTGTATGATGTAACTCTGTTTTTATAGTTGAATACATTTTTTGTAATGACATGCAAATTTTGGTTGTGGAATTCATTAAGTGTATAGTCTGGCTTTTGTAATTTTGAAAGAAATATTATTAATCTGTTGTGCTTTCTTTGAAGCATTTGCAAACAAAAAAGGAATAGAGAGAAATGTAAAGAAAATTGTTTTTATATGCTTAAGCAATTTCTCAATAGCTAAGGTAATAACATAAGTATTATAACTAATATTTTTGTGAATTGTATAACACCAGTTGAACAATATAGCAACACTTGTAATTACGACTACTTAGTCCTTTCAAGAGAGTATGAGGTGCAGATGAATATAGTGTTTTGGGTAAGATGTCCATTATTGGAAAGACAAGTTTGGACTGAAGGTGGTGCTCCAATTGAACATTGTCCCTTAGTTTTGGGGATGATTTACGCCCACTGTAAAAGGATCACTTCCACTCTAGGGGATATAAGGCCCATGTAAAAATGATGTCAGTGCAAAATGAAACCCATAACAGAAGTGGAAGTACTTTACCAGTATTATTATTCTGTTCATATTTCATGGAAGAAAATGGGATTGAAGAAGGAGCTAAAGACTGAAACCAGTTAATCTTGAGACTGAGTACCATTACTTCATTATCATCAGAGAAACTATACTCTTTACACTAGAAGCAGGGTAAGGAGTGAAATAGCTCAACAGTAGAGAAAAGAGAACTCCCCTTTTTCTGCAGCTGAGTGTTGGCAAGATATTTATGAATGTGTTTTAGCTTAAATGACAAATATTTAGAAAAAAATTTCAATAAATTTTTTGGATAATTAGGGTAACCACATCATTTTTTTATATATATTTTTGACAATTTTTTTATTCTTAATTCTTGCTAAACTTATAAAATCTTTGTTGTGTAACTTTTATTTCATGTAGGTTCAGCTCCATAATTAAAGATAAAGCGAGTAATTGTAGCAACAGTTTTTTTCTCATTGATAAACTGTGACATCATGGTATCATTTATCCAAGGCTTTTTGCAGTCTGTTTGTATCACATTTGTATTTTCCTATGGGCATCAGATACTGTTTGAGTATTCTAGATGGGGAAAATTTTACAAAGGCTTGAAACAGTAGGCTGAATGTCTTTATTTCCAGATGCATAAAGACCCTCCTGATTAGTCCAGCTATCAGATTATCTTTATTGACTTTGTTCTGCATGTTTCTCAAAAGCTAGGTGGTTATATAATGTTACTTGATGCAGTTTTAGATTAGTCCACAATTCATAATTTCCCATTTCATATGTCGGTGCTTCATTGCATATGTCCCTGTTGTATGTTATTGATACTCAACATTTGTGCGAGTAAAACTTGAGTGCAGAAACCATTTTACACTTTACAAATAAAGTTGGTGTAAGCAGTTTTGTAGTTTTATCATTTTTGTAACAAAACCTCTAGTGTTGTATGCAAAGAAAAATACTTCTAATTTTACTCATTAAAACAGGTCAGGGTAAAGATCTGTTTTAGTTCTGCATTGAAACTAACCATGGGAAATCACTATTTATTCTTTAGGTGCTTTATATACCAGGAGTTCATTGTGATCACAGAAATAGGAACTGATTTATTTTAACCATTGTCTTGAACAGTATTGGATAAGGTGATGGTAGTATTATTTAATGGAAACTGTGGGGATAATTGATGTAAAAGTAGAAAATGTACTTGTGAAAAATTGACAGAACATATAAAAGCCTAACTAACCTTCCTTGTTGTCAGAGTTTATCTTAATGTTTAATATATTGGTTTGAAATATATTACTCGCATGGAAATGCAGCACCAGCATGGTGCTGAATGTCAACAAACAGACAGCACAACAAGGGGCCATATAATACCAGCAGGAGATGAATTTAATGCTGGTGCATTTCTGCTATCATTTTGGCTATTAGATGATGTTTTTGTAGGTTCTTTTGGTTGTTTACAATTGTTTTACCTACTTTTACATTAATCAGTATCTCATATTCTGTATATACATAGTCCTCATCACCTTATACGATATGATTCAGTAAAATGCAGTGCTCCAAATCATGATCTACAAACATTATTATATTCTTCAGAATTTACACCAGCATTGCAGAGCACAATCAATCAATATTCAGGGCAACTACTACTGTGGAGTGATTCTAAACAGTTACCCAGGTCATGTATTGAGATGACAGACATTAGATAAGTTTGTACTGGATCCTGCCCTAGGTTGCAAATTTGACAGTTTTGTGTATTTAGAAATGCTGCTGAAAGATAAGAAAGATGAAAAGAAGGACAAGTACTTGTTAAGACTGGAATCATGATTCATGCATTGAAGAGGATGATTTAAAAATAAAAAGATTGGGTAGGATCTAGCACATTGTATTGCAAAATGATAATGCTTGTATTGTGCATTATAAGTAATGTAATTGTTGCTATTGTTTTGAAAGTTTAAAAACAATATGAGAACCTGGAATATCCTGCATTACATTGATTCTGCAGTGTATGTGTTGAAAAGATTATAAGCTGATGACTCAACACTGCAGTTATCCACATCCTTCAAATCAGCTCCCTCTTCTCTCACTCAATCTGCATCTCGCCTTGACACAGCTTCCACAGTAAACTAGGACTTGGACAGGATATCTTTGTGGGGTACACAAAATCTTGTTAAGTTTAATGCCTCCAAGACCCAGTTTCTACCCATCTCTCCATCGAAAACTCCTCTCACCTCTTGTCTCTCCTTTGACAGTTCTGTAATTCCACCTCTTGACTCAGTGAACATACTTGATGTTACTGTAACATCCACTCTTTCTTGGAAACCCCACATTACGGGAATAGCTAAGTCTGCCTCTAAGAAACTGGGTGTCCTGTTTATATGTTGAAGCTTCTTCTCTTCTGAACAGTTGCTCCATTTCTGCAAGGGATTGATTAGTCCTTGTATGGAGTACTGCTCTCATACTTGGGGTGGTTCTAGCTCTGTTTCCTTACTTGACAGAGTTGAGTCGAAAGCGATTCAGCTTATAAACTGCCCCAGGCTAACTTCCAAACTTGACCCACTTGCCCTACACCGCAATGTTGGTTCACATTCTCTCTTCTATAGATGTTACTTTGGTTTTTGCTCCAGAGAGCTGGCTGCTTGTATGCCCCCACCACTAGCTAGACCACACAATACTCAGCAAGTTGCTGCATAATATGATTATTGTGTGGCCATTGACTACTCAAGAGTGGACCGTTTTGATACCTGCTTCTTTTCCTGCACATCAAAGCTTTGGAACTCTCTACCCTTCCATGTCTTTCCCAGTAACTATAACCTTGCACATTTCAAAAGACATCTTTCACTTTCTCAAAAATTCGTAAATACTTTCCCATGTCTTTTCTTTTTCTGTTTCATGATTCTCTCTATATTTCAATTCAGCCTTGATTTGGACTCTTATCCATGACTGGAACCTTCAACACAAAAAAAGGCAATAGGGTGATCTTCCTGAAGAATACAAGCCCATGCAGAATACCCTGAGGCATCAACAGTCAAGGTTACAGGCTTGAATACATCATAATACCTCAAAACTGGTGTTTTACAGACCATTTGCTCAAGTTTCAAGTAACATTTCTCCTGTGGTTCATCCCATTTAAATTCAGTATCCTTCTCCTGTAACCTTCTCAGAGGTTCATTTATTTCAAACATATTGGGATCAAACTTTTCAAAGTAGTTGATCATTCCTAGGAATCTAAGTAACTCTTTGTTTATCCTCAGGAGCTGGAAAATTATTTATAGTTTCTATCTTTTTAGGGTCTGGTCTTAACCTTTCTGCTGTTAATACATGGCCAGTGTATTCCACCTGCTCAGTTTTAAGCTTCAGTTTGGCATGGTTCAACTTTAGATTTCTTTCCTGGCATCTCTTAAGGACTTTCTCTCATCTCTTATCATATTGGGCTTCAGAACTGCTATAAACTAATACGTCATCCATTATAATTTCCACTCCATCAAGATCATCCAACAATTCATGCATGTACCTCTGATAGATTTCTGGAGCCGGACTTATCCCAGAGATAAGACATAAGTACCTGTATCTACCAAAACAAGTGTTACATACAAGCAGTTTGGACCTCTTCATCCAATTTGATTTACCAACACCCTCTGGTGGCATCTGACACAAAAAACACCTTAGCTTCTGCTAACTTGGTTGATATTTCCTCATTTGTAGGTAGTGGATAATGTTGTGTCTTCAAGGCCTTATTCAGATCTCTTGGATTTAGGCTTATTCTTGATATACTTCCCCTATCCACAATAACCATACTGTTAACCCAATCTGTGAGATTACTTTCTCTGATGATTACAGCTTTCTTTTCCATGTCCTCTAATTCACATTTTAATCTGTCTCTCAGAGCAACAGGCACTTTACGGGTTGGATGAGCCACTGGGCTAATCTTAAAATCAACTTCTAGATGCAGTTCACCCTCTGAGCATTCCAATCCATCAAATACATCTTTATGTTTCTGCTATACCTCATCAGTGGTTGTGTCTAAGTTGGTCTCTGACTTTGTTTGATTCATGAACTTGACTAACCCTATAAATTTACAGGCATTCTTGCTCAAAAGTCGCACACAATATACATCAACAAAGAAGAAAGTGAGCTGATATTTTCCAGAGTTATGTAAATATATCATTTGACACTTAACAAGGGGTTTAATTTTACTTCCAGTGAAAGCAACCAATACAGTCTTCGTGAGTTTCAGTTCTGGTTTTCCTTTTAGCTTGTCATAGATTCTTTTAGGCAATACACTGACCTCAGCTCCTGTACCCATTTGGAAAGACACTGGTTGATCTTGAAGAAGAGTAAACTGGTCCTCTTGATCTAGTCCTCTTAACTGGTTGAAGGTTACCTTGGACACTGCTTTTGCTGACTTCTTCAGGATGTATAAAATGCCTACTGGCTTCTTGTAACACGCTTTTGAATTGTATGATGAATCTTCTTTGCCAGCCTTATGTACACTCTTGCCTTTTCCTGGACTGCTGAAGTTGCCACACCTACTCTTGAAATGTCCAGTCTTGCCACATTTTATACATTGTTTGATGCTAGCTGGGCAGTATATCCTTCCAAAGACATGCTTGAAGCCACAGAACTTACAAGTCCTTTGTGATGTGTTGCCAGGATTTGAGGATTGATACTCACTTTTCTTCACTGACTTCACACTGTGGACATTCAAACTGCTTACAGCTGCATCAAACTCTTTCATCTGTTCTTCACTCAAGGTTCACGTTGCCTTTTTTCAGTGGTCGTCCACGTAGCTTGTCATCATTGATGCCACATATAATTCTGTCTGATCATCTCATCCTTCACAGTACCAAACTCATAATCTGTTCCTTCTTTCTTAGGTCAGTAACAAAACTATCAGTAATTTCATCAGCCTGTTGCACTCTACTATTAGAAATGTATCTATCGTAAGTGACATTCTTTGGCTCAAAATATTCTTGCAGCTTCTCTACAAGAGTTTTGTATTTCCTTTTATCAGCTTCCTCTACAAGCAAAATGTTACATATATCTAGCAACTCTCTTCCACCACAGTTTAGCAGGAAGGCAATCATCACTTCATCCTTCTCATCATTCTCAGAACTCAGTAGATATATCTCAAACTTCTAGTGGAATCTTCCCTAGTTCTCTGCTGTATTACCTGATAATATCAGGGGCTCAGGAAGTCGACCTTAGATGCTCATCTTGAATGTTCTAGGCAACCATAATAATGGCACAGGGAGACTGCCACCTCACAGCACCTCAGTTCATGCCACCAACCTTCTTCCCTCTCACACAAGTACCTCCTCTTCATAGCCAGAAGCACGACCCATCGGCACACCTGACACCATGTGATATGTGCCATGTTAAGGTGGCTTTAGAGTGAAGAAGGCATTGGGAATGAGAGAAACAGCTTTTCCATAAGTGGTGCCAAGCTATTGTTATGGTTCCAACAATACAGAATTGCACCTTAATCCTGTGTGTCATGACAAGTCCTTTTGAAAGAAATATAATATAATTGCCTGCTACAAAAGCAACAAATGATACAAATTCAATGTCATATAATGAAAATATAATTGCAATATAAAATAAAATAATGATCATTACAGACAAGACTACCTTTTCAGAATACAGTGTCCACAAAAAACCTTCTCTGCCTCCCTATACATTTTCAAAGGCCATGTCACACTAACATTTGAGTACTTTATTATCTCTCTTTTGGCCTTGATTACCATGTACAGACATCTGGTCATGGAACTGGTAAGGTTATTTGTACTTTAGGTCCATATTTTGGATCCTTAGGTCTTGGTCTCCTGAATTAGGTGAGACACAGATAAGGAGATGCAGGAAGCAGCTGGCTGATCATGCATTCTGAGCCTCCAGTTCTCCTGGAAGTCTCTGCCCACATTTTCATGCTTCCAGGTGAGAATTTGGACTTTCTCCATGTAAGAAAGGTAAAAGCCAATCACCTTGAAGCACAGGTGAAAGAGATTCAGAACCCAGAAACAAGGTTCCAAAAAGGAAGTGGTGGCCTGGAAGAGTGAAAAAAGAACACCCTTCCCTCAAGATAAACTGAGCTACACTGAGGCAGGTTGCTGGTGTTCACACTAATAGAAACACTTGTCTCAGTGACCAGGTGTACTATGATTTCATCCTGAGAGTGTCATATGCATGTATTAACAATAAACCTTTGAATAAGCCTTTGAAAATATATGGGGGATGGACAGTGCTTGTTGTGGACTTTGTTCTTCAAATAAAATGACCAAATTGGAAATACCCATTCTAGTTTACATTTGATTTATGCTATAGATATATGAACATACTATTTTTCACACCATTTATCCTTCTCACATCGTCCTTTACTGTATACATTTATTACTACTATACTTTACATGGTGTCCATTTTTACTGCTCTTATGTCTTTACTTGTCCTGACCTTTAGGTACTTAAGTTCCACAACCATACATCAGACTTAGGACAAGCAATGCATGCAAGTTCTTACACATACTCTTTTTTCCAGACCTTTCAGTTACCTCCAATTTTTCTTCCTTGCAAGGTTGTACTCTAATCTTAAGTTTCTCCATTATCATGCTGAGTGAATCTCACTTCCAAATGATCTGAACCCATTTGCAACTTCCAGTTCTATGTCCCATCTCTTTCAAAAACTAAAGTTTTACCATTACTCACATTCACTCGGAATATGCTCCACTTACATACTGCACATTATCCAATTGACCCAACAGTCTGTCAAGTCCCTCCTCTGATTCAGCTAACATTGCAGCAGCATATACATACAGCCGCAGTAATTTTCTGTTTTACCCTGAGTCAGCATCTTACGTAGTGTCCTGTCCATCAGTTCGATAGATTAAACAAATTAAACAACCATGGTTGACATGATTCACTCCTAAATCATTTCAAACCGCTAATACTGCCTCTTACCTTTACACATTCTCTTTTTCCATTATAAATGCCTTGAACAACAATCAGAAGTCTTCCATGCATGCCATATATGGTGGGAACTACCTCAAGATTTCTCCTGCCTGCTTTATGATACACCTCTTTTATAGTTTATAGATACCTTGCAAACACATTCCATTTTTTTTCAAACCTTTTCTGCTAACTGACTTAACACAAAAATCTGATTTGTACACTCTTTTCTACTCCTAACTCCAACTTTACCTTCACCCATATGATGTTAAGTAGTTCTTTTAACAGTCATTCAGTCTTCTGTCATACACCTTGCCGTGACACATTCACGGGCCGCCCAGGGTCGAGCGCATAGGTTCGAATCCTGGTCGCAGCAGTCGGTTCACAGTCAACCCAGCTG
>JAUUDW010000025.1:521100-532439 GCA_032361385.1 Panulirus guttatus
ACTTGAAATCTCTGGTTTATATATATATATTCCGGGCGAAAAGTCGCCTGCAAGTGTATGATCGTTCAAGGACTAAATGGCGTATAAACTCACGGAACGTTCCTTCCAAGGGAGTCCTTCATTACCCGGCTCCTGAGAGGAGTGCAGCCGTAAACGCGTAAGAGGGGTTAACAAAATATTAACATCACAGGAAAAAAACATAGGAATATCTTTCCAATCTTTGGTCAATTCACCAGCAGAAATACGCAGTGTCGGGAACACGGATTGGGCATTTTCTCCCATAAACCTATGATTAGGTTTGATTAGGTTTGAGGAGAATAATCCCAATCGCCGTAAAAGTCCTTTCTCGGCGACTGGTGTCGTGTAAAAGGCCCGACATAATATCCAAACGGCTGTTTAAAACGGTTGCAGGAGGGCATCGCTGTCTTCCCGAAAGCTTTTTATTTATTGTGAGCAGGAGCTATTAATCACGCCGACCAATTCTCCCCGTTGACAGGCTATTCTCCCTCACTGACTAAAAAGATGAATAATCAATCACCCGACTGCTAAGACTAAGGAATATACTTAAAACACCAGAATGAAGCTGTTTTGAGAAACATCAACTAAGAACATGTGTAGGAATGAAGGGCAGTACATTCTCAGCTACCCCTGTCTTTTCTATGTCTTTCCCTAATAACCTACGTTAACAACCTCTGTCATTTCTCTTTCCCTAACAATCTGCCTTAATAACCTCTATGTCTTTCCCTAACAGTCTACCTTAATACCACAATTTTCAACCTTGCTTAACCTAAACTTGCGAGAACATTAATTTTCTGGCGTCCTGACGTTAATTCTTTCCTAACCAAACCCTTTCAACCTAAAGTAAACTTGTAAAGTCTTTCACATTCTAGCCTCTAGGTTATCAAAACTTTATTCAACATTGCTGCACGATATTATGCATGCAGTCAGCCCATTGAAAAGCTCATAAAACATGAATAAAGTTTCTCTCTTTTCAGTTTAAATGATACAAGCCCATTCAGCTGTGTATAACACCACTTTTCTCTCCCATAAAACCTTTTAAAATGAGTGAGAAAAGCACCAACGAGGCGAAAAATGTAATCTGCAGGATAATCATTTTGCAAACAATCATGGCTCTACGGTTTATGACAAAAACATATTTAATGAAAAAGAAAAAATCGTGGCTCATCTCTTACGGTAATTTTCCCTTTGAAACATCACTAAACAAGTATTTTGTATATATGTATTACGGGCTTTCTTTCTCAATTCTCTCTCCCGAACCTGAGCCGGGTACCCATTTTCATAGATAAGCCCAACCCCTAAAGCTGGATGATGAACAGCTGGATTGACTGTGGGCAGACTGCCGCAGCAGCAAACCAGGATTGTCGAACCTATGCCACGCTCGACCCTGGGCTCTGCCAGGGGCGGCCCGTGAATGCGTCACGGCCAATTGCATCCACATGAAAGTAATCTAACAATTCTACCATCAAATGACCATCTCCCACCGTTAAAAACTTAAATCACACGCCATTACTCACCTAAGGTTATGTGTCTGATGGCGTGCTTGAAGTCTCCAGAGTTGTGACGGTTATAGGGTTCAGGATCACCTTAAAAATATCGGTATTATTAAGGATCGTCACAGCCACTTCGACCTCGACATCCCACCTGGTCGCCAATGGCGAGAAAATACGATTAGATTAACGGCCTGAATAAATCGTTTCTCTTCACATAAAAAGATATCAATTTCAATCACACTCACGAAGGTTTATAGTGACATTTTCTAAAGTACTGTACACTCATAGTGGTTTTCAAAAGTAATCTATATTTATAATGACATTTTCGTTAAGTAATCCAAGTTTATTCAGTTTATTCCAAAGGTTATATTATTCTTTCCCAACAATTTACAATCTAACACGCTGTGCCACATAAATATTAACGCGAATTGAGCTAATTTTCATTCTTAAAAAAATTTTATAGTGAAGGACAACTGCCAGTCACCAATAAATGTAATTATCATTTATGGCTGTCTGGTTCGCCTCGAGTACATTCTATGTGATTCTGTAACTGCGTACGTTTCTCAAAAACTTTATGCGTACAAAAGTAATATCAAATTAGTCATTTACGCATTTCAGCAAGAGTGAGCTTACTTTAAAAAGGATTCGTGGTCTGATAGGCAATTTCAATGTCAAATTCTCACCATTAAATCATGCACGCTGAGGGAAGTAACGAATCGGTTACATATGGCAAAGTATTAATTAGGGAGTTACTAACGCAATTACTGCCCGAAATGATAACTACTTAACCTAATATATGCATTATCTATTTTTGAGTATTTGCGCTCAATAACTTTGAACATTATTCATTCTAAAACTACATAAGAATCTACTTGTATGTAGGAAGTTTAATAGTCAGCCAATAGCAGTAAAATAAATATTAAAGTCTTACAGAACTGCAATACGTAGAATATATCTAGAGAGAGAGAAAGAACATTTTTTCTTCTAAGGCTGCCACCTGCTCCGGTTGCTACCTCGCTCACGCGGTAAATATTGATATATTATATATATATATATACATATATATATATATTATCATAATACTTGATCGCTGTTTCCCATGTTAGCGAGATAGCGCCAGGAACAAGAGGAAAATTGGCCTCACTCTCTGACATCCCAATATCTAGTCCCCTAGTACTAGAGTAATATGAATCGAAACCACAGTCCCATCTATCACCTAGCCCCACAGACCTTACCGTGATTTCCCCATTCGGGGAAAATATAATGTTTTGGAATGAGGTCAAATGTGAGGACAATATAACAAATGGAACCATCAGAATTGGGGGCAAATATGGAAGTTGTAACAAGTAATGATGAGGTAATTTTGAGGGACTTGAAGATTTGATCATAGGATTGAAGATATGGGGTGTTTAGGTCAGGGTGGTACGCGGTGAGTCATGTTATATAATCATGAATGGCCAAGCAGGAGGGTGAAAGGCGTGCAAGGGATAGGGTGAATTGGAATCATGTGGTATACTGGGGTTGACATGCTATCACCGCATTGAACCAGGGTATGCGAAACATCCAAGGTAAACCATGGAAAGGTCTGTGAGGCCTGCATGTGGATAGGGAGCTCTGTTTTCGATGCACTACACATGATAGACAGAGAATAGATGTAAGCAGATGCGGCCCTCCATACCTGTTAATGTTTATTCAAAGTACTAACAACATTGCAAACAAACAAACAAACATGACTATATATCAGACTTCACATGCCGGAGGGCTTCTGTTAATAACCGTTCGGTTGAAATTTTAAAAACTTGCATATATTTGCAAGTCACATCTTACAATTCAAAATGTACAAGACTGCTTGATGTTTTTTTACATCACAATTGCATAAAAATGCAAAAAGAAGAGGACCGAGTACATTGCCCTGTGATATCTCAGTCTCCTGGACAAACACAACCTATTTTTCTTCACATTCATAAAAAGATTCCAAATGCATTTATTACAAAGTACTGAGTGTCTCAAGTGACCAAAGTACTGAATGTCTCTTACGTGACTTAAAACTGTTCAGAGTACCTTTACATGAAATCAAGCTCCAAGACTACAATTGTGAGGGCAGGCTATTGAAGGTTACAGTACTTCTTTACCATAAAAATTCTTTTTTTAAGCTGAGATGGCACGGGCAGCTTAGGCCCTAATCAATGCCATCCAGCATGAAAAGAATGCAAGACAGGAAATTCAAAAAGACAATGCATAATAGTATGATTATAGGCGCTGATATATGAAGACACCTTTCACATGAGGATATAGAGTGGTAGAGTACTGGAGGGAAAGAAATGGGGGAAGAATGCGTGGAATGGTGCACATGAGGAAGCATGTTAGGATTGGATTAAGTGGTGACACACTTACCTTATTTGCTAGTTCCCTGAAGGATCGGGCATCAGATACACAGATTGACATATGGATAGATATGTAAATGAAATACCCCAAGCCCATTTTATCTATATCCCTGATGCCTGTTCCCTTAGGGAAGTGGCCATGGGAAGTCTCCATAAATGTAGAACTCCTGAGACACTTGTTAGCCAATACACTGTGCCATAATGTTGGCAGAGCTGATACAAAATGCTACTTTAAATATAAAAAGGAGACTTGGGCACATATGCCCACAATATACTGTCTACTGTCATTCTCAAATCCAACTATTTTTCCTAATTCAAATATCTATAAAAGTCATCTACCTCTACAATCTTCACTCATCCTGGCCTTATTAAGCAAAGGTCTCTTCTGCAACATGAGTTAACACAAGCATGCATCATGCAAAATTCTTGTGCACTCGAAATTCACATTCTTTCCATTCACCAGGGTTTTTAGTGTACTACCAATTCTTCTCCCAAGTATGAGCTTTCCCTACTGTCCTTCCTGATTCTCCCTCTTAAATACCTACCTTTATTTCCCTCTCAGAATAACTGACTACATTGACAGAAATTACCTTTGAAACAGCGTCTTACTTTCAAAATCCTTCTCCTACTCACATTCTTAATGCAACTTCCCTTTTTATCCATATAATCCTTTTACAGCAAACAAGACTGCATCTTCTATCCACTGATGTAACATCTTTGCTCAAAGCATTGTTCATCAACGCAAAATTAAAATCCCACTTCACTCATGTAATTTATTGCCCCCACAATTAAGACATTCAAAAACTTGGGTAACATCAATGAACTACCACAATCATATGAAATAAGTAAATTATACCATCACTGTCTCACACAATAATTCCATAACAGAAGCTATGAATAAATTTCAACTGCTTTTAAACACATGGAATAACTTTAATAAGCATACCAACTTCATACTACCAACTTTAATTTTCTTCTTCAATCATATTATTCACTGTATTAGAAGTACATCCAACACTGAATAACATTTGCACTTGTGATGCATCGGTCAGTAAAAATATTTACTAATTGTTGTGAGCTGTATGATCTCACCCATTTCGAATCAACAGTATTAACCATCACGCTAAAAACGGCCCATCTCCCTAAACAATTTCTAAATCCAAAAGAAAAGCTCTACCCAAAACCTGCCTAGTTTACTTATTACGTTCTACATATTCTTCCTGCTTTTACTTCTCTTAATTCTAAATTGGAACAAGAACTGCATACCAACTCTATAACATAAAAGTATTTATTTATAGCTAACTAGTCAATTATCTAATTTCTTTAAGCTTTTCACATGCCATTTCCTTGTTTAAAAACACAAGACAAGTGCAGGGAATACCTTTATTCTTCAAATTTGGAGATTTTCATATCACCCACTTCAGAAAATAAATTTCATTACAAAAAAGAACTACTGCAAAAGAATGTTAGTTATCTTAAGAATCAACTTTATAAAGCAGAACAAGTTTTTTGAAGTTTCAGTCTTAGAAAACCAAAAACATCAACATGTTCCAGGTGTGCCTTTTATTAATGTGTTCCAGTACTCTGTAAACAAGTGCTTAAAATATTTCAATGCAATGCCAACATATTTGCAAGAGAAAAAATACTGAATATATTTACGACGAAAAATGTATGGAGAAGAATGTTCAAAATGTTACATATTAACCCCATGAATTCCAAACACAAATTCCTACAGAAGTATAGGACTAAATGTGACAGTTCTGTTGATGGTACAAACTCCTAAATGTTTTGAAATATAAAGACCACCACTTATTCTCTCTCCAAAAGCTTCCTAACTACTGTCAGATGAACCACTGCTATCAATCAAACCTAACACTACAGCCACGTCATAACCTGCACTCACAAAATTATAAGTGATCTATGCAGGACGTCCTCCAAGCGCCAATACACCTGCATATCTTTTTAAAACATAAAATACAACAAAAAATAATTAAAGGCACCAAAATACTTTAACAAGAAGGGATACTAAAAGGTAATAGGTAATTACACAAGCATGGTGACTTGGTGCTTTATTGACCGTGCATCACAGCTCTCATGACCTGGAAATACAAAAATTGAGTTAAATCTACTCTTCCCTTCCCAGTCATGAATAACTATCCCTATAAGGGATGTGATGAACCAATGAAAGGATCCTGGTATGGTGTTTACAAGTTTTATTAATAAATACACCAAGAGGGTTCATACAGTTTAACAAATATTTCCGACGATGTCTCTTTTGGATATAATATCCGTGCCATACACCTAATACTATCTTCCTTAAACAAATGAAAGCTATAGTAGATACAGTGATAATGTTATTGAAAAACTGAATTCTTATATCTGCTTCACTAGTGCATGTGCATTTAAAACTATATTTATTCCCCATACTTGTAAATATAACAAGTTGCTGGAATATGTAAAAGGTAGTAAATGTAAAGACTGACATGAAAAGGATATGTGATAAAGAGTAATACAGAGAGTAGGAAAAGAAGAGGAAAGGATGAGGAAGAGAAAGAGAGGCTGGGAGAGGGGTGGACAGGATGCCGCCGCTTTCTTAGAAAGGGTGGTTCTGTCTATACCCTCTAGGCTTTTTTTCTTCACAATTATGTATAAATATCTTCACAAAATTAAAATAAAGGGCTTAAGCCCCTTTTAACTCTTATAACTAAAACTAACTACTGCTGGAAACCATGGAAAATACCTGGATATTCTCAATATACAGGCAATATAATGGTGTCCACCTGGCACCACAAGCTCAAATGGCAGGCTGATTTCAAATTCCAGGAGACACAGCTCAGACACTATTCCCGATTCAGATCAGATGCGTCCAAGCTCTCAGAGTAGGATCACGATGCCAGCTCACAACTGGGGCAGGCAGCGCGTACAATCAAACAGCGGTAAAGACAGCACAGGTCAGAGCAACAACAACCGAGGCCTTATTGTTGCTATAATCTCACCTAGATTAAATCAAATCTGCCACATTCATGGGCATCTCTTCAATGGAGGTACGGTAATGCTCTTCAATGTCATGGAGAATTCTTGTGTCGTCAGCAGTCATAAAGTTAATAGCTACACCCTTTCGTCCAAATCGTCCACCACGGCCAATCCTGTAACAAAGTTTCAATGTACATGAAGAAGCTTCATCATAATAAACTCATCTGCAATGTATAATCCTATACTCTTGGAGATCTTTTACCAACTCCAGTTCTATAGTTTCATCCATACAAAGCAAGTAAGTCCATAACAGAGCAACTCAATTCTCTCTTGCATATATTAACAAATTTTCAATATCATGCACCATCCATTAAAGCAAAAGTTTGTGTATATGTTTTCTAACTGTGATTAAAGACCTCTCCATCATCCTTACCTGTGAATGTAGTTCTCCCTATTTGTTGGCAAGTCATAGTTGATAACCAAAGACACCTGCTGGACATCAATACCTCGAGCCAGCAAGTCAGTGGTAATAAGCACACGAGAAGAACCAGATCGGAATTCACGCATAATTACATCACGTTCCTTCTGGTCCATGTCACCATGCTGTAACAACACAAAGAATCGTTACATCATCTTTCATCATATTCTGAGATTCATCCACACTATCTTTCTTGACAATCAAAGCTGCCAAAAGAATTCCATTTACAGCTACATTAAAAAACTTAAAATATTACATCATGGACCTAGTTTTGCTACCCTAAAAGAAAAAATTCAAGCTCACAAGGTAAACTTTCCAAATTAATACCTAATATTACTGAGCTGTTACTGAAAAATCACCTAGATATTGGACGTACAAATTGGTTTACATCTGCAACTCTAAAAACACATGGCAATTACATCAGTGGGTGCAGCATGACACAGTGAATCCTACCTATATGCTTGATATATAACTATCACTTGTGAAAAGACTACCAAAACATGTTAGCTTACACCTCACCATGGCAGACACTGTGAAGTCCCGCTGATGCATCTTGTCGGTGAGCCAATCCACCTTCCTACGAGTGTTGCAAAAGATCACAGCCTGGGTGATTGTTAAAGTTTCATACAGATCGCAGAGTGTCTCCAGCTTCCAGTCCTCCTTCTCTACATTAACGTAAAACTGCTTAATACCTGTGGAAAGGAAATACATTCCAAAAACCACTTTCAGGGTGGACTGTGCAAAGAGTTGCAAGGCATCAAAGAACCTCCAACTCTACTAACATACACCTACATAACACAAAGTATCTCCAGCATAAAACTCAAACCAAATACTCATCCACACACACACACACACACAATGCAGACAGCTTACATAAATTTAAAAAGTTATGATAAAGAATGTTCAAGAGATGGTGCCCCCATACAATACAAATAGGTGATTACAACCCTAACACCTTTGCACTGAAGGATAAAAACAAACAGAAACAGGTAACCAGTCAGAAACATTTCTCCACTTATAGGATATAACACTGCGCTTACTAAAGTTTTCCATGACCACCATCTCTAAAACAATGAAATGCATGGATCAAAAATCATTTACTGAGAAAACTAACAATTTTGGATCCTAGTTTGGCTTTCAAGGGAATTAGTAACACCTCCCAGAGGGGAAAAAAAAAAATGCATGGGGGAGGAGAGGGGGAACATATTACTGCACTTAACCATTACAGTCCAAGTATATACAGTGTACCGCATACTTGTGCATAACTGTAACCATGACGAAAAGAATGGGGAAACATGCTCTGTTTGACGAGAGAATTCGGCATACTCTGGCTCTGCATGAAATCAAGTTACAAAGCAAGGGGGCAGACTGGGTTGAGGAATTTTCAAAAAGTTAAGTTTGTGGTTTGTGAAAAGACAAGTAAAAGAAGAGAGGCCCTTCAATAAAGTAAGAACAGTCAGTCAGAATGATACCATCCTTTTAAGTGATGAATGTTAGCGCTTATGCACCTGGTATAAGAAAAGTGATAAAGAAACAGTGCTTATGGGGAAGAATTGACAGAAAGGTGATATGCACATAACATCTGACTGGGGAGGAACAAATAGTGTGAAAAGAGCATGCATTGAAGGATTTACGTGAAAAATACTTGGAGTAAACAGTAAGTAAAATCAATGAATCTGGAGAAAGTGAATGACAGACAGAGATGCCTTGTGGAATGTGTGATGAATACAAGGGATAAATGAACAATTACTTAATGCAGTGAGGAGTCTTTAATGAATGAGTAAGGCATGTGTGCACGTACAGAGGAAAACGAATGAGTGGTTCCCAGTAAATATGAGTCTATGCAAAGGTGGGGATGTGTACTATAACTGTTCTAATCTATTCACGAATACAGTGGAGGGGCATGTAAATGCAACCGTCAAGGATCCAAGCAATGTGCTAGAAGTGAATCATTTCCTGTTTAAAGACAACTCAGCTCTGATGGTAGGCTCTGAAAAACCTCCAGAATTTGGTTTCAGAGCTTGGGAGTGTATAAAAAGAGAAGACAGAGTAAATGAGGACAAGATCACTTGACTGAAACTTTAAATGAAGACAGCACGAAACAAGTGATGTGAAATGCTTTAAGTAACTGGGAGTGGATACTGCAGCAGACAGAGATATGGGGACTGAAGTTGATTCGTACAGTACAAGAATGGGGATACGGCACTAGATGCATAAACCAAAATACACTGACCAACACCACATGTTGTTTACTATAAGGATGGCATCCAACTTCATATTCTGTTTCAACTCTTCCTTCTTTCCTTTTTATGCAAATGGAAAATCTTCAGAAGTGACCTACAATATATGGGATGAGTATGTGGGATGAGAGGTTAGTACCCCTAATGGCAAGACTAGAAATGTTTATTGGTACAACAGTCCTAACAAGAATGGAAATGTTTGTAGGTACAGTAGTCTGGACAATATTGTAAGTATCGAAGTCTTAGGCCTTGCATTCAAAAGAAAGGGTTGGAAATAAAATGCCCAAGTGTCATATCTGGTGTGAGGTTGGTTGACTTTGTAAGCTACAAGGAATATCTAAGTGAGAGAGAGAAGTGTGGTGGTAAGTGCTATGTGACAAAGGGCTAACCAGAATGGTTCAAGCTAACAAAAAGGACAAGCAAAGGAATATGAAGGGGATGTAGTAAATGATGTTTACGGGTATCAGGGCCCAAACATTCACAAGGGTGAGTGACAAGTGTAAGACAGCATGAACTAGATCAATGTGATAAGAGGATGATGTAGTCAGACCATAAATCACTTTTATCCCTTCGGTGCCATCCAGTACGTCACACCAACAAAAGAACCATTAAAATTTTCAAGCATCTGGCTTCACACTGGCAGTTTTGTTCTCCTCATACATAAATATGAGGAACCAACTGACACTATTCCTACTACTTGCCTTAATGAAATAATATTGCAATCAAGCTTACCAAAATTATCAAAATGACTGTAGTGGCAGGATTCAGTGCCGTCCGTCTCACCCAAGGATAAAAGTAAATTATGGTCTGACTATAGTGACAATGGTCTGAAAAAGGGCATGAGATGGGGTCAAGGTAAACCATGAAGTAGGAAGGTAATCATTATGCCATACCTTCTAAAGTGAGCTCCTCCTTCTTGACTAAGATGGTGATAGGGTCACGCATAAACTTTGTGGTCACATCCATCACGTCAGAAGGCATGGTAGCTGAGAGAAGCACCACTTGCACATCATTAGGTAGGTAGCGGAAGACATCATAGATCTGATCCTTGAAACCTCGTGACAACATTTCATCAGCCTCATCTAAAACAAACATCTTGATGTTCTTGGGATCTGAAAACAGCAAACAAAACTAGCATGAAGACAAAACAAAAAAATTCTCCCGAAATGTAAAAGTACAAAAATAAATTTAACCTTCCTGTGCTGCTAAGACACATCCCGTCAGAATACAGTTGCATGGTTAAGTAGTAAAGACTACTGTATAGAAAGAATACTAACCCCAGGAATATATTTTCAGTTTCAAAGTGATTTACAAATATGTCTGAATCCACTGCAAACTGTTAGTGCAAAAAATCCCTATATATCATGTCACCTGGCCTGATAGCCACTGTAAGAGGATTGATAAGACACTCAAAAGCATTGCTATAAATATTCATTAGACTTTGAAAATATATTGCATACATTTAACAAATCCATAAGAGGGACTTCAGGTAATGTGGTCAACACCTATTTAGGTATATCTGCAAGACATTCATGTTACCTGTAAAGTTGCATTATCATTAATAAACAGAGGGGGTGCAGTCATGTCAGAGACCCTCTATCTACACAAAAATCCATTCTTTCCCTGCTCCTTCCTGGAATACAGCCTTAAAGGGTATGGAGCCCTATATATTGGGTCCTGGACTGTACAATATAAAAAAATTTTCTTTAGTTTCACATAACATCTAAGACGTGTTTCTCAACAGAACTTACTT
>JAUUDW010000025.1:696303-709019 GCA_032361385.1 Panulirus guttatus
AACCTATGTAATGCATGTAATATCAACCGACTGGGGTCTGATTAAGACCCTTTGTGACCCCTGTAATTATTTTGCGCTACCACTCACAGGATGAGTATGGGGTGCACAATAAATTTGCCAGTGTTCCTGCCACAAATCAAAATCTCTAATGGTAGATAAGAAATGAGAAACTGCAAGCTGCTTTTCTTAAAAGGAAGCAAAATTAATGATGTAAACTTTAACACAATCTTTGCTGTGGTAAGGAGTAAATGCATCACTGACTTGGTGATCCCTCCTTACACTTTCTCAAGGGCACTAAAATTAATGGTCATTATTATTTACCATAACAGGTCTAGACAACATGGTTCTACAGATCTTTGAATAGCCTTACTGGAAAAGGGGAAGCACATGTGACTGAAGTGAAGAACTCTAAATGGCCTTCCTTATGGAGAAAAGGCACAACCTGTCCTCTGCATTCCTGTTCTACCCTCACAGAGAGTAATAAGAATTCTCCACCTATAAAAGAAAAATGTTGAAGGCTAGTTTAACTACACTCCCAGATCTAACTTGACAAAATTCCTTAGAAGGAGGGAGGTATAATGGAAATATCAGCAGAGATACTGAGTAAATTTTCTTGAATGATAAATAGCAAAGAAGACTCTTTATAAAAGAAACTATGAATCTGACTCAATTCCCTTCCAACTTTTTCCTCTCTCAGATTGGTCAAACCAAGCTAAAGGATTAGATTAAGGACATGTTCAGATACCCTTGTCATCTAAAACACTTACGGGCTATTGAGCAAATCCTCTAGGTGAAAAAATTCTCAGGTAGTCCAAAAGTCAAAAGAAGTTTCTTAATCTCCAAAAGCAAAACTAATAACTTTGGTTACCTCTGAGAAATCATCAGGAAAAACTTAACATAAAAATCTCTTATAGGTTGCTGGTATCATACTAATACCTCTCTAAGTTAAGGGATACAGAAGTGAAAAGTCCAAAAGCAACTATACACTCCATGAGTGCTGATGTCCTTAAAATGCAAATCTTAATAAAAAGCAGCTAAGACTGACCATCCAACTCAAGGACACAAAGACAAGGAAGTCAAGATACATTTGATAGGCTTAGAGGTCCAGTGATTTATGGGATAGTCGGCCTGGAGTAACCTGAGAGCCAGTGGAATGATGATGTCATTGCCAAGTGGTGACTGTTGACTGGAAGGGAGCATATCCAGAGCAAACTGAGCTGCTACTATTGCATGGTGGTTAGCAAAGGGTGAGAGGGGTAGAGTCTCATAACCTCCAGAGATCAAGATGCTTTTATGAAGGTTCTCCTAGCTCATGGGACAAACTAACTCTTGAAAGAAAAGTCAATGTTCCTCAGGATATGTCCAAAAAAATCAATTCATTTTATTATCTTTCATAGAATGATGGATAGATAAACTCTGTATCACTGATTCTTTATTACAAACAAAAGCAAGTAAATTTACAACAAGAATTGCAAAAAATGAAAGACCATGAGAGTCGACGATGCCTAATATACACCATAGTACTTGCACAGATTAATGATGACTACCTCTGTAATTATATCTTAATATAATTTATTTACATGTCTTGAGTGGGCCACTTAAGATAATAATAATGCAATAATGAACTGGACATTATAGACCAAGACGATAAATTTTTCGCCTCAAGTCAGTCTCTTCTTGTTACATGCGCTGGCTACCTTACAAGATAGTGACATATGGGACCATGAAAGATAACAATGAAGAGATGTGATGACAGTATTTGATGATCTAAACTTGAAGAGTAAATGCTTATTACTCTATGTACTATACTGGAAGGAATCTTTACTACAATGGACACATATGGAGTTGTCCTCTCAGGTAAAGGTCAATTAACATTGGTCCAAGCTTTTGCAAGTCCTCTTTCGACAAAAATCACACCTGAGGGCTAACAACTCTCTCCAAACAATTACTTGGAACTAACAATCCATTCATTACAGCAGAAGAGTCTTCTACTCTTGACTGGGTGAGCCACCTATAACCATGGAAAGTGAACCAAGTTATTGTCCTGTTGCATGGAAGACATCTCACATCATAGGGCCCAAACTGCATGTGTAACAAGTATGAGAATCCACATTATCAAGAACTTCTGAATACTCAGACTACCAAATAATGGTCAACCATGGCCAGCACAACTGGCCATGTTAAAAAGAAATTTCTTTTTTTTGTAAAGAGAGCTACATACTGCTTATAAAACAAGAGTAACAACTACATTTCATAAATAAACCTGGTAATTTGCTGTGGAAATAATGAAGGATTTAAGAAGTAGAACAAGTATCTTTTTTTTACAACAAAAAGTTTTTTGTTTTTTTTTCACTGATGACCACTTTCTAGGTGCCACATATGCTTGAGCACTATAAAGAAACTTGACTTCATACAGTGGGATATCAATGGCTCCTCACTGCAAATATTACATAAAGGCACCAATTTGGAGGATTTGATAGTTGCAACCAATGAAAGAGATAAGAGAACAAATAATTTAAGGAAGACCACTTTGCTACTATCAGCTTGTGAAAGACCTGAGCGCTACACACTTAATACAAAAAAAGAAGCAAAACACACATTCTTAATTATGTACTATATATACATACTTGCATACATACAAAACAAAAATCACAAAATTATCACAAAAAACAAAACATACAAAATTAACACAGAGAATCACAGACACATTAATATTCTAAAAAAAAAAAAAGGAAAGGGATTCTTGGCACACAACTCCTCTGCCAACTTCACAGTTATGCTAAACCTTCATCAACACCAACAATACCCATGAGCCTCCAGTGCTTCATCTATGTAAAGCCCTAAAGCTGCAATATCAGTTATCAGTGTTATGACTAACAAGAACTGTTCTAAAGACCAGTCAAAGCTGAAAGACTTCATATGTTAAATAAAGTATTAAATTTCAATGCTTCAGTAAGAACTACAGAAGAATGAGATAAATATCTTTGTTAACATGCACCAGGTTTAGCTCAAGTATAGATATTACAACTTTATTTGTAACTATGTTAATACACTAATCTGGGTGACAGCATTTTTGATGCAATCTTAGCTGGTTTAGGATCATGAAAAGAGGGTAATCCTGTGGATAACATATTGAATAACATTAACTTTTATGTCTGGGTCCATGACTGAATCTGTCTTCTCTTATTGTTTCCTTTTTCTTTTTTTAAGAAATGAAAGGTTTCAGCAATGACTAATCTTTATCACATATATTCAACCTATATCTTACTCGGATTCCAAAAAGCCTGTTTACCTTTTCGGTACTCAAGAAAAAAGCAAATACAAAATCCTGCCATCTTTGGTAAGACAGATAATGGAGGATGTACACCTCAGTGAAATGAAAATATCTATAAATATAACTGACTGCAGAAGATATCATAGGCAATCCATACTAAGTCTGGAGAAGGTGCGATACTACCAGGATTCGAGAATATTTGTGATATTCAAATTGCTGGATCTCTTTCTCCCGATTTGTTCCTATGTCAAAAAAAAAAATCTAGCAAGTTTACTTTTGGTTTCCCACTAGTAATGTACAATACTGTAATTCGGATAGGCTATTTTCTTCTATGTGCCAAAAGTCACAGTTCTCGTAAGATGAAACAAAATTTATGTAAAAGAAAAAAAAAAGCATTGTTTAGGTAAATATCTTTCAAACCCATTCGCCGTTTCACGATCAATCGACATTAATAGCAATTAGCGAAAAATGTACCAGGTAATATCTACAGAAGGAATGGTGTCTGCACGCTATATTTCACCAAATACACTTACAATAAACTCATAAAAAAATTAATGTTTGGCATAAGCGAGTGAAAGCCATGCCTCCTGTAGAATTCCGACGTAACGAAAGAGAAAGATAATAAAAAATGTAATGTTTCTATTACTACATTGGCTACTGTGTGATATTTCTTTAGTTGAGTTTTTATCGGTTCCACTGATTCTTGCACAAACGTGTTACTTATTTTTACAACAGTTAGATTTCCTATTTTCCTGAAATACACATAACCCTTACTGCCTTTGTCTAATGCCATTTAATAAAATATAATGCTCAAATGATGTTCTGCATGTATTTCTTTAATAAAGAAATAAAGCACCTAAAACAATTAGCAATTTCTCCAACGCAAACAGCAATGTGTAGCCAAACTGATATATTACCAAAAATTCCACTGTGTCAGGTTAGAGGAAATAAAAGAACATATCAAAGCACTTGAACAAACTAGCCCTATAGATTTATCAATAACCAACCAACCCAATGAATCCCAATAATAGTTGGCATGGGGTGTTCACACCACTAGCTCCTACTGATCCATCCATTTTAAAATGTTCCCTTAATCTCCCAGCATTATGGTCCAATATACAGCAGCCCAGTCTATCCCGAAGCGGTATCCCCCAATGCATTGCCCCCATCTTCCTCATGATAAGGTCAGCTTCTGACCCTGTGGGTCAAACGGAAGATCTACCCTGGGGGAAAGTATAATAAATGGTTACTTTCAGTTTTCCTTAGTAAAACTCTTCATCACTAATTATCATTCTGAACACAGCCGTTACAATCACGTAGATCTAGAGCAGAAAATTCACATGTTTCGCACCTGAAGTACCACCATCGCTGCTATAAATATATATTACGAAATTTCGGCCGAGTGTATCACACTTTAGAACACATATAGTAGAGCTGTTGATCTGAAACAACAGAAGAAAGCTGTACAATAATGAAAGAATATATATATAAGTACTACAAGTGATTAGTATTATTTTACAAAATTCTCAAAATTTCCCATCCAGTGCGTAATAATATTTGTTAAATATTATTCGGTACAAGAGTTGATTTTCGAGGTTTGTTTTTATAGTTTTTCCGGATATCTTAAAGGATTTTTTAGGGAGCAAAATTGGCACATTTGAAAATAAATTGTAAGAAACATAATAAAATTTATAAGATTTAATTATCTTTAAATAAATGATGCACAAAAATACGTCATTTGATGTAATAAAAACCATACAAGTTTGTCCCTTTATCCAGTACACAATGCGTAAGTAGGAATGTAAACTTTATATCGCGTCAAGGTTGTAATACCATTGCTAGAGTCTTTTTATATATACTGCAATAGGTTCTAACAGCAATGGACTCTGGTATTGACTCAACAGAGAGTAGTAATGGGAGTATAGAGGAGGCTGGTGGTTCTGTAGACATTGCGATGGAAGGAGAAAGACCACCAGCCTCAGTGGAGGGAGTTCCATTAGCCGATGATAATGAACCGTCTCCTTCCGATGCCCAGAATAATTCTCCTGCCCCAATTTCACCGACAACCAATGATGCTGAAGCTGCTACCAGTAGGCCTGCGCCTTCACCATTAAGAACACTAGCAGCAACTGTTGTCGGTGACATCCCAGTGGAAGTGTTAGAAAATCGGAAGAATAATAATGAAGCAGAAGTGTCAGTTGTTGGAACAAGTACTGTAAATACCTCTACAAATAATGCAGTTCCTGTATTTAAGGCGGTAGGTATGGGTTTACTTTACGGTGTATAGAAAATCACCGTGAGGTCAGTCTTTAGAGTAGTGCAACCCCACAGACATTTCTGGTCATTATATTTAATTCTTGTCTAAAGAAGTTTGAATTGCGTAGAGTTTATTGTAGCTCTGCATTGAAATTAGCTCTGGGCTACAATTATCTTTGTTTTAGAAGCTTTATGTAGTTTGATTACAGAAATACTTACAGAGGATTGATCAGTTTTATTTATTGAACTGAATGTAGTTAAATGAGTTAATAGTATTATTTAAGGGAAACTGAGGGGTTTATGTAAAAATAGGTAATACACCTGATAACGAATCAATAGAATGTATATGAAAAAAAAAACTCACCTAACCTTTCTTAGCAGTCAAAATAGATCTCAGTGTTCAGTATTCTAGTTGAAGTATACCAGTCACACTCTTGATGTTGCACTACCAGTAAGGTGCTGAATGTCATTGGATCACTGTGGGTGATCATGTCTACCCAGCAGATGAAAATAATGTTAGTATATTTCTATTGTCATTTTGGTGTGTAGGCTTTTATAAGTTGACGGATGACAGGCGTATACCCATAATGGTGTTTGTGCGAATATTAAGGAGAACAGAATTCTTTTCTGTGCCTTTCTGGCAGCAGTAGAAACCTGTATAAGTTATTAATGGTAAAATAAATCAGCCAGATATTTAAATAGAAGTTGGATGAATTGAATCTTCATGTGATGATTGGAGCCTTCCATAACAGGACTGTCAGATGATGGGAGAAGCTTAAGGGTTAATTATCTTCAGTATGCAGAACCCTTATAGTTGTTGGTATACTGTGCAGCATTTGTCTGAGATCATCTCGTAAATCTGTCAGCAGTAGGGGAGGACTGACAGGCCCCATGGCACAGGGTTCTCAGAACCTTTCTGTATTGAAAAGGGAGCTGACATTTTGGAACAAGTTTTTGAGGTCAGATTTGGGGAGTTTATAATTCATGCTATTGTAGACTTTGAGTCAGTTGACTGAGCTTGAGCTGCTCATATTTGAGAGCAGTGCTCTATGCATGGAAAAATATGTCATTATAGAATTTGAGTAACCGCTATGTGAACATGCCTACATATTTTTATATTGAGTTCTTTTGTGTAATATGGATTTCCCAAGATTGATTAGACACAATATTGACCCCATTTTTTTTCATACTTGATTGCCGTTATCTGCATTACTGAGGTAGCACCAGTAACAGACGAAAAAAGGCCACATCCACTCATGTCCATTCTCTAGCTCTTGTGTAATGCACAGAAACCACAGCTCCCTATCCACAATCAGGTCCCTCAGACCTTTCCATGATTTACCCTGGATGCTTTATGTGCTCTGGATCAGTCCATTGACAGGACATTGACCTCAGTATACCACATCGTTCCAGTTCACTCTATTTTCTGCGCACCTTTCACCCTCCTGTGTGTTTAGGTCCCAGTCACTCAAAATCTTGTTCACTCCATCCTTCCATCACCAGTTTGGTCTCCTCATTCTCCTTGTCCCTCTACAACTGACACATATATATCCTTTTTGTCAACCTGTACCCCTCATTTTCCTTATGTTCAGACTATTTTAGCACACCCTTTTCAGCTATCTCAGCAATACTCTTTTTATTACCACACCTCTCTTACCCTTTCATCACTTATTTGAGCAAACCATCTCACACTGCATATTGTCCTCAAATATTTCATTTCCAACAAATCCACCCTCCTTTGCACAGCCTTATCTATAGCCCATGCCTCACATCCATATGCTATTGTTGGTACTACTATGCCTTTAAACATGCCCATTTTTACCCACCCATATAACATTCTGTCTTTTCACACATTCTTCATTGCTCCTAAAAACATTGTTCCCTCACTCACCCTATGACTCATTTTCGCTTCCATGGTTCCATTCGCTGCCCTGTCCACTTCCAGGTATCTAAAACACTTCACATCGTCCAAGTTTTCTCCATTCAAACTCACATCCAAACTAACCTTTCCCTCAACCCTGTTAAACCTAATAACCTTGCTTTTATTCACATTTATGCTCAACTTCCTCCTTTCATATACTCTTCCAAACTCAGTCACCAACTGCAGTTTCCCACTTAGATCTGATGCCAATGCTGTATCATCAGCAAACAACAACTAACTCAATTCCCAGGCCTTCTCATCTCCCACAGACTGTATAGTTGCCCATCTGTCCAAGACTCTCACGTTTACCTCCCTCACCACCCCATCCATAAACAAATTGACCAACCATGGTGACATGACATACCCCTACTGCACTTGGAACCATTCAGTCTCCTCTCTTCCTACTTGTGCACGTTAAAAACTTCATATGTATATTTTTTTTGGAGGGATTACAGAGTAGTCAAACATGACAAGAAAGCTTTAAGCAATGTTTGAAGTAGTAGGAAAAAATAGGTATTTAAGGCATTAAGTTTAGTTAGGGTACATATTCCTCACACTGGCATGTTAAGGGTGAGGCACTACAGGCTAAAAAGCGGCATTGGAATACATCAGCTATGGAAACTATTGCTGTGGCCACCCCCATGAGGGAGTTCCAGTTGGAACAGATGTCAGAGACATAGATAGATAGATTCCTCACTGAGTAATCCTAACCAAATGATGTGATGAGTCTGAAGAAAAATGAACAAAAAAAGTTGGAGCAGATATAAAAGAAGTGAACTGCTGAGTCATTTCCACATAAGAGAATTTGGTTATTTAATGAAGAAATATGCATAGTGGAGAGGAGGAAGGGTATAGTAGACAGAATGGAACCCTAAAGAACATCACTGTTGACAGGGAAAGAGGGTGAGAGTAAATTTTTACCGATTATAAGTTGGTACAATCTACAGAGAAAGCTGGATACATGCTGACTTCCCTTCCCCAGGTGTTCCTTCTATCCTTGGGAGGCACCTCCAACACTCAGGAAGCTGGCCACTTCAACCATTTGGGACCTTAGGTCATAAAGTGTGATGTGTGTGTATTAATGTGCTGAGTGTGCAAGGCAGATGGGTAGTAAGTGATTGGTGTCTTGTTTATGGTAGTTGCATCATGGGCATGAAGGGTCTTGGAATATGTTGAAACAGTGTTTGTAGTGTTTTAGTGATGGGTGATGTCCAGAGCTAAGCAGAGAAGTGTGACATGTTTGTCTAGGGGTGCATGGTTTCTGGTGGACTGGAGTTTAAGACTGAGTTAGAGGTCGGTTGTTTAGTGTTTTTTAGTTTATTTCAGTGTGTGTGTGTGTGTGTGTGTGTGTGGGTGTGTTTTGTCATTGTATTTGTTGGGGGAAGGGTGATTTGTACGCAGAGGTCCCTGAAATGTGAGGCATGGATAAGCTGCATATTTTTACTTGAGGATGGTGGTCAGTTATAGATTGGATAGGGTGGGAGGGGTCTAATGTTGTTGCATAGAATTAGATATGTTCTTATTAACAAAATGCATAAGGATCCAGAAAGACTTGAACAGGTTTTGATTTTATTAACATTTGAAGAATAAGTTTTTTTATTGATTACTTCAGTACACTTCATTGTGTGTTGTATTTGTCACATAGAACACTCAAGTGGGACCAAAGGTCTGTTCATATGCATGCTAGCAATTTGTCATGAACCAATGCTATTGTGGCTGTGATCCCAGATCATGGGAGCCTGGGGAGTAATGTCTAGAGAATATGGCATCCATGCTAATGGGCCATCCTGCCCTATCCAACAGTGTGGGAAGTGTCTGTCAGTGGACTCATGCATTATGAAAGCCCAGTATGGGAGGACTCCATCCTATTGGAATAAAATGTTTGGTCTGAGGTAATGTAGTTGTGGAAAGACATACTGCCCCAGCATATCTTGGGAAGTTTTTGCATTAACATATTTTGGCAAAGAAGAATGAGCCAATTATGCAGTCCTGTGCAAATTCCCACGTAATCCTTTTCTTTTAGTAGCTGAGGTCCATTTTACAGAATCCTGTGAGGGTTTTCTGAACCAAGGATTTGAATATTGTGTCTCTGTATCATTTTGAAAGTATGGAAAATGGACTCGTTGAACAAGTATGCCAGAGAAAGCTTTTGTTTAAATTTAAGTACCAGGATAGCAGATGGTATTTGTGCCTGTATGAGCAGCAGTTTGTATGTTTACATGTGGAAATGCTTGTGGAGAACTTTATGTACTCTTGTTTACAAAGGAGTACAAAGGTACTCAAACAGCAACTGACCATTGGGTCCTTTCGAGACTATTTGTGATCATGGAAGATATCAGAAACTTACAGATTAGTGTGATAAAAATTAAATGCACATAGGTGATTTAAAGAGCAAATTGTCAGTGTGATTAAGGAGGCACAGATAATGTAAGTCTTGGACTTGAAGCAAAGTGTTTACAAAGTCTGTTCTTAAATGTATCTATAGTACTGCTTTCATCCACTCCAATTGACAAATCAATCCATATGTTAACAAACCTGTTGTAGACAAAGTACTTCACCTCATTCGAGGTAAACATTTGCCCATGAGTTTGAATCCAGTCCATGGTTGAAATTGGACGAATCAAGTTTTAAATAGCTTGATAGATCAAGACTATCAAAGCCTTTGATAATTTTGATTACCTGTGCAAGATCATCTCTTAACTTTCTCTTTCCTAAGCTAAATAGATTCAAGTTGTTTTATTGTATCTAATAGGATTTACTTTTCAGCTTGAGAGGTCAATGCTGTGCTTATTCCATTGTTTGTCATTATTTGATTTAGGATAACCAAAAATGAACACAATATTCAAGATAGGGACAAACCATTGAACTGTAAAGAGTAAGGATGATTTCCCATAGACTTAAATTTGAAGGCCCAGTCTATGAATCCAAAATTTTGTTTGCTTATTTCACTGCTTATGTGCACTGCCTACTTGGTTTTAGGTCACCAGAGGTAAGCCCAAGTCTTTTTTCCCATTTACTTTTTGCAGTTTAACAGAATTCATTCTTTAGTTTGCCTCTCTGTTTTTGCTTCTGTTATGTAGAATTTTCCACTTACATATATTAAACACTTAAGTATATTAAAATTCATTTGCCACCCATGAACCCAGTCCATCAGTTTGTCTGTGTCAGTTTGAAGCTGCAGACATTCAAATTCATTTGTGAATTTATTTCCAGAGTTGTATCATCAGCATATTTTGATGTCTTGCAGTGCATCTTATTATCACTATCATTGATATATGTGAGAAAGAGAATTGGTCCCAAGACTGATCCTTGTGGCACACCACTTGTTATATCTTGCTATTCTGAAGCTTGACTATTAATGACAATTCTTTATTTACTGCCTGTCAACCAGTTTCTTATCCACCAAAGTAGAATCCCATCAGTGACATGTTACTTCGTTTTTGCTAATAACTTTTGATGTGTAACCTTATTGAATGCTTTTTTAAGAATCTAGATAGATAACATCAACTGCTTTACTTCTGTTGTGCATGTTGATTATATCACGAAGAAATCAAGCAGATTTGTCAGACGAGTGATTTTGTAGAAACCCTTGCTGAGTGATGGTCCTCTACATGGTTTATGTTAAGCTAATTGGATGATAATTTTTGGGCAATGACTTAATATCTTTTTTGAATAGTGATGTTACATTGACAAACTTCCAGTTATCTGGAACTTTTCCTGTAGCAAATGGATTATTGAAAAGGGCAGTCAAAAGCTTTACTGTCTCATTTTTCACCTCTTTTCCTGTCCTTGGATAAAACTTATCAGGGCCTCCTGTTTTATTTATTTTCATTCTCTTTATTGGTGATGGTATGCTTTCATCTTTTATGTCAATTTCTTGCAGAAATTCTCCTCTCTTGTCAATAAAACTGGGTTTAGGACATTTTTGTGTCTTTGATTATATATACACAGTGATGCAAAAAAGTCATTTAATATTTTTGTCATGGCAATTTTGTCTTAAACTACATTACCTTTTTCCATAATTAATTGACTAGATGACTGGGTAATGACTGTCTTGCTTCTAACATAACTGTAAAATACTTTAGGGTTTCATTTGCTATTTTCAGCAATAAACACTTCATACTGATGTTTATTTGTCATATAACTCCCTTTTTTGCTCATTGCAAATTTACATAACTTACTCTATCATATGGGTTACTGGTCTGTTTAACTTTCATATGAGCTACTTTCATAAACAACAAGCACTTTTTTCTCTCTATTTTCCACCACTTTGGCTTTGTTTTATAAATAAACCATATACTACACATTGGCACATAGGTTTCCTTTACTGCTTTGAAGGTTTCACTGAAGCTTTTCCAAAATACATTTATGTCATTTTCAGTGATGATATTTGCCAGGTTTGCCTGTCAAGAGCAGTGAAATGATCTTTAAAATTTGCTAATGTAAAATTGGGTATTTTTTTCTGTGACTGTTATGCTGACCAGCATTTCATGGAGTGGTGAAAGTGACCTCAAAAGTAAGTTGTCAGTGATCACTTGTCTTAAACTTTTCTCCAACTTTGATATTTTGTTAGTGATATCCCCATTTGTAGTTAGTGCTAGATCTAATATATTCTCGTTGTGAGTAGGTTTCTTGACTAATTGGATTAGGGCACAATCACTTAAATTTAGGTCTAGTCCATATCCAGAACTACTGAAAAGGGATTCCCCTATTTAGATACTGGTTATGTTAAAATTTCTTACTATAATAGAATCTAGTTCATTACAAATTTCTGCTGATGGATCATAAAATCTTTAATCTACTTTTAATATGTGTGAAGGGGACTTATAGATTTGTCCTCCAGTTATTTTCTTATGAAGTTTATCATTAATTTTCTACAAAAATTAAGTCAACATTCTCAATGACTATAATATTTTTTACCACTGGATTTCAATGAGCTTTAACAGAGAGTAAGACACCACCGTCTACTTTGTTTTCTCTATCCCTATTAAACAGAGTGTACCCAGGAATTCTGTATTTGGCAAGGAAATATCTTTTGTTGATATCTAATCAAGACTCTGAAATGGCAATCATATCATAATTTCCTTCTAACGCTGTTGTCTCAAATTCTGAGATTTATTGCATATACTCCGAGTGGTAGCATAAAATGTTTGTATGTTTTGTGTACAGATGTGTTAGGTAATTTAATTTCTGTAGGAGTAATTCTGTTAGATTTCTTTGGATTGCAATGAAATTCTGGAACTTTTTTTTTTTTCATGTTGATGG
>JAUUDW010000026.1:0-13295 GCA_032361385.1 Panulirus guttatus
ACCATGTGATGGACAATACAATGACCTGGTTTACTACTTGGCTCAAGGTCATAAAAGAGCTACCCTAACAGTTACATAAGGAGTTTTATTTGCATAAACCCAAATAAGAGATGCACGATCTGTGTGCAAATCATCTATAGGAAGAAAATATATTAAAAGTAATAGCATATTCTCTCACTTAAGAAACATGTGTGCATCATTTTTTTTTCTGTCAGATGTGGGTGCAAAGTGATGTGAACAGCTGGACAGTTAGTATATCACTGAAAAAAAAAAAAATCAGTGGGATTACTTGATGTTTTCTGAGACTGAATGTATTTTTTTCTGAAATAACTAATCAAAGTAGAATCTATGGTAAAACATATTATATCCACATTTCTCTCAATAAAATAGTTCAGAATATTATATTTATGTTTTATATTTATCAAGCTGAAAGATATTGTTGCCAAGTGAGTGACAGTGTGGCTACATCATTGCATTCTCTATCGATGACATTCCCCTGCAGTATCAAAACTAACAACTGATGACTTAACCAGTTTGCACATATTTTATATTTTTTCACAAGATGAAGTTTTGCACCATGAGCAAGTCAGAACTATGCTTTGTGTCATTTGCTGAGATGTACTTCAAGCTTCTTCCACCTTCACAGGCAAAGAAGGATACATCTATCACTCAAGAATAAGACCTATTACCTAGAGAGAAGTATCATGACTCTGTTCAACCAAAAAAGGTGTAATATTTAATGGTATTCACACATTCTTTGTGTCTCATTTCCTTATCTCCTTTTGCTGACATTTCTTCTTTTATCCACTTAGCTAATTTTGTAGACTTCTTTCTTAAATATCTCAGGTGTTTAAGCAATATTTTTTATCCTCCTCCTGCTCATATGATGGTCATAAATGGTTACTCTATCACTTTCCAAAAACACTTGCACATTCGCACTGCACAATATTCTCAAAATTTGCCTCGTTTCAAAGTTTGTTTTTGTAATCATTTACTGAACTTCACACATTTTACCACTAAATATCTCATTTTCTTTGAGACTAAAGATTTACCCACATTGATCGCAAATGGATCTGGGAGAAAGGACATGAAAACTGGTGATCCACGATTAGCACTCATTGCAAACAGCTCCACTTCCAGAAAAACACCAAATTACTGGACCCACAAAAATGAGTCCCAGTCTAGGAACCACTGTGCCCCTATTGGAATTATGCAGGAGAGACAAACAGATATAACATTATAGCAATTTCCTTGTTGCTTCATGTCGATATCTGTATAGAAATCTTTCTGTTTTAAAAGACATCTAAATGAAATTTTCATTAGTGCTGGCAGTGTCCACTACTTTACATTTTGGATGAACAACCCTGTTGTAATCATCTTCAATATACAGCTTAGATTTGGATGAAGGACAACTTTCTAATCTCCTTTCTTGAATAATGCATAAGCCCTTAAGCTGAGCTTACTTGTTTCCATAAAAACCTTGTCTATTGAGTCTGTATCAGGTTTTGAACTTAAAACAAGTGTCAGCTTTTCAATGGGTAACTGCAAGGCTGTATTTACGATGGTGTAAAGAAAGGCAGATACCCGTTGGCCCCCTGCGAATTAATATTCATAGTTATTTCACAGTTTTTTATATTATTTAGCAGACATATAGGGAAAATAACTAAGTTTTGTTAGTAAAAAATCCATTTCACAACGGTGTTCGATTAATATATCCACACAAAAAAGTAATCTGAGAGTCAGCATGTTTTATTTCTGAGGTCCTTTCCGCATAGGAACAAGTAAATAAATTGTGTACACTGTACATCACCAATTTTCGCATCTTTTCTCCCAGATCCACTTGTGATCACTGTAGGTATATCTTTGGTCTCAAAGAAAGAGAAAGGCAGATCTTTAGTGGTAAAATGTGTAAAGTTCAGTAAATCATTACTGAAAAAATTTGAGAAAAGGCAAATATCTTGAATAATGAGCAATGCAAGTGTGCAAGACTGTCAGAAAGTGATAAAAGTAACCATTTATGGTTTTCATGAGATCAGCAGGAGGATGATCATTATTGCATAAATACTTGAGATGTTTAAGAGATGTCTACAAAATTAGGTAAGTGGGGAAAAAAAGAAATTCATCAGGTGGTTGTAGGGGAATGAGACACAAAGAACGTTCGCATACCATTAAATAAATGATTTCCCAACCTATGGGCTGCATGCAACCCTCTGATCCGTCATGCATGGCCCTGGGACCAACTGGAAAAATGTATGCTTACTACACTGGGTCCCTAACAGTCTGAGTTGCCTCATGGCCTCCACAATTCTAAATCTGGGTCTGGGTTACCTTATGTGGCATATTCCATCTGGAATTCCTAATTGGGTTCCTGTGCTGTTATGTCATGAACTTTTGCTGTGTTCAGTCATATAAATTAGAGCAAGAAATGAGTTGGCAAAGAAACTTTGATAAAAATATGTTTTATGGTCATGCCCTATGAATATCATAAACTATTTCATGAATGTATCTGACGTAAACAGTTGGTTAAGAGTAGCTAATTAGGTTGCGGGATTTGGAAGGAAGAGCTACAGAAGACCAAGAAAATGTAATAAACTGAAGGATAAGTACCTCTAGAACTTCATGATCCTTGTTTCTTCATTTACACATCAATCTGTTTTCTGAGATGGAGAAAGATACTATCCCCATATTTTCTGCATGTCGTAGAAGGCAATAAATAGGGGCAGGAGAAAGGAGCTGGAAGCCCTTCCCTACTGTATGATCACTTTCTGAAAGGTAATAGGAACTAGATGAAGACTTTTCCTCAGAATCTCATAGTGGAACATTTGAATAAACTTAGATATAGCCAGGAGAATAGAAGGGACAGATAGCAAGTTTGTTAGATGAGAGAAACCTGGATGTTCCAGTTCTGAAAGGGTAAGGGTACAGTTAAAGAATGTTAGAGAGATAAAGTATAGGATCACTGTGAAAACAAAAGAGAAGGAAGGGGTGGCACTTCCAATGCAGAGTGAGCTGTGGATCTGAGTTTGTGCGTGGAATTTAGTTTAACTTCACTTTAGGTTGAAATTAAAGTTGACTATGAGGTGAGTAACTGTTACACTTATGCTCCATGATGTAAAAAAAAAAGTAAAGAACAAGTGAAGCATATCAGGGCAGATGAGAGAGATTTGACAGTTTTGATGTGAGGGATAGAATTGTAATATCAGGAGATTTCAGGTGCAAATGTAAAGCTTGCAGTGGTGTGCTGAAAAAGCAATGATTAGGAGTATATGGTTTAAAAAAAATACATGGGAAGGTATACATGGGTGAGAAGGGTAGGGGTTTGAGAGCATTAATAGACTATACATTAACAGTCACTAATGAAAAGGCTGTTGTTCCATAAGTACATGCTAAGAGGGGTGAATGTGGAATATTTGGATTTTCTTAGTGGTTGTGAGAAAGCTGATGGCGGGTTTAAATTAAAGGTGAAAAGTAACAAGTCTGCAAACACGGCCCATTCACAGCAATACCAAGAGACACTTAGTAAAGAATGATATTGGTTAAGAATAAATGAAACCTGTGGAGGAGGAGCAGAAGCTAGTTAGGGAAGCATTGATTAAGATTACAGGTATTGTGTGTTATGGAGAGGTGGGATGTGGATATATGAGAAAAGGTAGTATGTGGTAGAATGAGGAAGTTAAATTGCTTATAAAAGGAAAAGGGAGATGTATAATTGGTGAATGCAAGGAAGGAACCCATGCCATTGGGAAGTGTCAATTAAAAAGCATTAAGTCCTAGGAAAGGTACATGAGCTGAAAAAAAAAAAGTACAAAATAAAGGATGGGAGGTGGATGTATGAGAATGGTGGAATGAGGAAGTTGAATTGCTTGTAAAAGGGAAAAGGGAGATGTTTAGTCAGGTGTCTGCGAGGAAGGAACAAATGCTATGGAAGTGAATACATGAGAGAGCATTAGGGGTCAACAAAGAAGAGCTGAAAAAGGGAACAAATGAAAGATGGTATGACAGAATTACATTTCAGAAAGAATAATAACTGTCTTGGATGGAAGCGAATAGGGCTAGTAAAACAAAGAGAACAAGTAGGGGTGAAAGTTTGGACAGCATATGAGGAAGTGGAACCAGACAAATCTGACGAGAAAAACGTAAGTAATCCCTGATTACAAAGTTCCCCTATGAGGTATAAAGACACCATAGGTCAGGGCGATCTACTTTTGGTGGGATGTGAAAACTTTCATCAGTATGCACCTGCATGTGGAGTTATATAAACAGACATCACACAGATGAAAGGTGAACCAGGACCTACAACTTAATCAAGGTGCAAATGTGTGTGTGTGTGTCCAGAGACATGGATGTGGATGCCAAGGGAAGTAGAATACTGTACTTTTGCTTCATCAAGGTAAATCAAGCAGTCTCTGAGGTGTAAAATGTAGGTCAGGATTGCCTACTTTGCTGAGGTGCTCATATATATGAATCTGTATATGAAGTTAAATGATCCAAACATCAAAAAGTGACTGAAAACTGAACTTGTGTGTATACCTTACCAAAGTCATGGAGGTAAGAACTATAGGTCAGGGTTATCTTCTTCCAGTGAGATGCTGAAGCAATCAACATGAAAAGCTTAAGAAGTCAGCATGACATGAAATGTCATGGAATGCTGAAGAACTCATCAATATGCATTTGATTGTTACTTGACCAAACAACAAATAATCTAAAAACTGTACTTAGATGTAAACACCAGGGTAACCATTATGAATTGTAGGTTAGGTCAACCAAGCTTTCGTGGGATACTGAAACACTCATCAGTTTCGATCAGCATGAGAAGTTACATGACATCAAATGTGGGCCGAGAACTATACTCAGCTGTAAAACTAAGACAGTAACCAAGGCATGAATGTAGGTCATGTCGACATACTTTTAGTGGGATGCTGAAGCATTTTTTATGCATGTAAATGTGAAGTTACATGACTGCATCAGAAAGTGAACTTTGATGCAAAACTTAGTCACTAGGTATTGAAGTGTTCATTTGGTGGAATGCTAAAGCACTCATAAATATATATCAGCACACTTAGTCATAAGGCAGTACCTCGTATAATGGCTGAAAACTTAAGTCTGGTGTTAATGTGAACCAGATTCATTGAGATATGAAATGTGACCTAATTTTGGTGGGATGCTAAAGCACTCATGAATATGTATCCGTATATGAAGTTACAGGACTGAGAACCGAGCTCAGATGTAACAGTTAATGATAATCACAAAGGTATGAAATGTTCATCTGGGCAAGGTATCTTTGGTAGAATGCTGAAGGGTGCATCGCCATTCATCTACATTTGAAGGTACATGATTGCACATCAAACAGTGGCTTAGAACTGAACTTGAATGTATGTATCTATCTGAACTTGAATGTATGTATCTATCAATATCTCTGATGCCTGATTCCTTCAGGAACTCCCTCAAGGGGGTGGCTACAGCAATAGAGTCTCCATAACTAGTGAACTCCAGTGCTGCTGCTTAGCCTTTAATGCCCCACCCTTAACAGGCCACTGGAACAGGGCCAGTCTAGCATAGTGTTTGCAGAGGCTCCTACCTAATGTTCCTACTTACAGCTTCTACCTAAATGTAAAATTTAACAAAGGTGTGGATGTGCATGGGAACATAGATGTGGACATTGAGGATGCACCATGGGAGAGCTAATGAGATTAAGTAAGCATTTTGATTGGCTGTTAAATCATTCAAATAAGGAAGATGAAGTGGGTTGCAGAGGGCAAGAGTCATGGTATATCAAAATAAATAAGTACATACGTATGAAAAGTGGTAAAATGTCAAGATAAGAGTGGGAGGGATTGCAGTAGATTTACTTAAGGAAATGGGTGATATTGTTCTTGAGTGGTTTATTAGGCCACTAATGGATTGATGGCCCAAGGTGAGGTGTCTGTAGAGTGGTTGAGTGCCCTGATAGTGCCCTTATATCAAAGCAGAAGTAAATGTCTTTTTAGTATATGTCATCAAGTGTATGAAAACTTGGTGTTGTGACAGGAAAAGCTGGCTGGGATGAAGCATTGTGGTTTTGGTAAGCAGAAATTGTATGGACCAAGTGTTTGTTTTGTAGAACTTGCAAGAAATCTGTAGAGAATGACAGAGATACCTCATGAAAGGTGCAATAGAATTCTAACATAAATGTGAATTTGCTAGATGCAGAGAGGAGTTTTTAACTGGAAAGCAGGAATGGAGAAGCATGTATTGTTTCTTGTGAAGGTGGATTTGTCTAGGAAGGGCAATGTTGCCATGGCTTTTCAATATGTTTATGGATGGAGTGGTATGCTTGATAAATCCAAGGATTTTGAAGCTAGGATAAGGTATGCAATATGCTGGAAGTGCGAGATAGAGGTGATAAATCTAAAGATCTTCAAGCTATGAGCTGGTCTGCAATACTCTGGAGACAGGTTGGGGGATGGTAAGAACATTAGTTTCAGTTTGTAGGTAGCAGGGATTCGATAGTATATTCCAGAGAAACTCCAGAAACCAGTTACAGTTTGGAAAATCAGTTGGAGAAAAGGTTACCGCTAATAAGAACAAAAATAAAATAATGGGGTGCAGTAGTTGGGTGAGACAGAAACATTTGAGAGCAAATGGGGAGAACCTGTAGGAAGTGGAATGCTTTAGGTGACTAGTAGTGGTGGTGACAGCAAATGCAACTATGACAAGTGAAATGAGTCACAAAGTGGAAGACATGGCAAAGGTCCCTGCAATATTTGGGTTATATGGAAGAAAAGTGTTATGTCTGTAAGGGTAAATAGATATGTTTGAAAATATAGTAATCCTGATAGTATTCTGTGGATGTCAGTCTTTGGCCTTGCATGCAAAGGATGTGAAAAAGATTGAATGTGCCTGAGTAGATATACCTGAGGATGATATATAGAGTGAGGCAGGTTGATCACATGAGAAATTTCACTTTCAGTGAGAACTAAGGGAAAGGGCTGACCATGGTGTGCTCATGTGGTTTGGGCGTATGGAAGAGATGAAAAGAAATTGGCTAAAAGGAAATGTATATGTGTCAAGAGTGAAAATGGAAGGAAAGGAGGGACAGAAGACCAAAATGATGAAAACATAGGTAAACGATCTCAGACACCAAAGCCTGAATACTGTATTCAAGAGAATGAGAGGTGTGCACAGCATCTACAGCACTGGAATGATTTGTTATATTGGAGACAAGCTGTAAGTAAGCTAAACAAAGGTAAAGTATTAAAATGAAAATGGGGAGCTAGGTTAAAATTAGGACACAACAAACAATTGGTGGTTGTAAACTGGCAGTGAACTGGAAATGTTAGATATACTTTATGTAAATATAAAAATTGGACAGTATTATATTTCAGCCAAATACTCTTCATAGCATTGCAGACCTACAAAATAATGGAACAATGAAACAAACGGCATACCAAATACTTGTATAATCAATTCTTTGATCAAAAATAGTGTCTGCCACAGAGGGCAAATGCATAACAACGAGACGATCACATGGCCTTAAAGGAAATACAACGGGGATATGATCAATAATTCTCCATATTATATACTCTAAACAGAATTTGTTGTAATAATAAATACAATATCATTCAGCCAGGCTCTAGGCAAGAGTACCCTAATATATGCCCATATCATCTTAAACTCCTTAAATACTGTAATTAGGAAGATACCCGGCTGTGACAATTAATTCATCACTGTAATATAATCAATCAGACAATAATGTTTAAATACAGTAATTGAATCATTATGTTTATAATTTTTTACTAACCCATGACCAACAGCTAACAAATAAAATTTATAATCCTTGAATACTCTGATTCATACATAACAATAATCAGAATTATCAAAATAAAGCACATGAATCTCAAATCTTAAAATATTTTACATTAATGCACTTGTTGCCTAGATCCTTATTGCCCCAAGACAAGTAGCATGGGCTCGCCTAACAATCCCTAGGTCAGTGGCTGCGCTGGTAATTGATAAACGTCCTTGGTTGAGTTTCCATGCTAAGTGTCCCATTAACTTTATAGTATATGTTATGAACAAGTGGTAATAATAATAATAATAATAATAATAATAAAAAACATACCTAATAGAAGTTTACTCCCTAGCATTAGATACAAATTATCCCTTAAATATTTTCATGTTATTTCCTTTATCAGTCAAGTAAAAAAACTATTCTCAACCATAACCTACCAATAAATAGTGATGATGTGACGTAACTACCATTTACCAACGTCAACACAATGTTAACAGCCGCAGAGAGAGGACTAGGCTTACAAAAGTAGAAACACCAGATCACACATAAAAAATCACCTTTGAAGAGAGGGTTGGAGAAAAGAGGATTACCCAAAATCAACAGGAACTTTCATGTCACTTCACAACTGAATCAAACATTGCTGTATGTGTTTTCATGAGAAAATGACAAAGTCCTCTGGTTCCTTTAGATAAACCATAAAAAGAAAAAATAAACTACCTAGAAAAACAAATGTAGGAAAACCACCAATTGTGAAATAAAATTAACCACACATGCCCTCACAAACTAATATATCCCAAGTACTATTGGACCTTCCAAAATGGAGTCCCTCATTCGACAATTAGGTAAACAGCCAGTACATGGACCATTTATTACTGACGATTACAATATCGTCAAAATACAATGTGCGCAATGGAATTGCAGATTGTTAGAAAGCACCTATGTTTTACCACCCAAGCTTGCTTTTCCCTTTAATATTGCATAACATGCTAATAAATAAAATAATATTGACACTTTTTAACTGTGCTGGAACTAGTGTGTGGTTACCTTTTGAGGTTAAAATTATTCTTTGGCCTTATAACTTAAAACAAATAGGAAAAAAATCACCTGGGAAGTAGCCAGGTTATCCATATAGCTACTTTTCAAGCAGGAACTGGATATATTACTGATTTTAAGCATTTCATACAGCCATAACAATTATGATCATCTTCAAAATAAACTAAGATTTATTGCAAGCATCATAAGCATTTTCTAATCCTGCTCTTTTCCTTCAAGAAATATACATTCCTACCCAGTGGAATGATACTTTCACAGTGAAAAAGTCTTCATTCTCTTCACAAGCAGACCTTGTTGGCCACTTGCATATTTCATGTTTGAAGTGTCTTATAAATCACTTCAGATTTCACACTAAGAAGCTATCTGCACTATGCCCCTCTACCAGTGGGGTGTTCAAAGTAATGATGTTGATTCACATACCACCAAAATTTATCTCATTGCAAAGACCAGAGTGTCATCCACTAACAAGTCTCATTTGAGAAGGCTAATTCGTGTGGCCTGAAATCGTGTGTTTCATGCCCATTAACAGGCTTAGATCATCATATGAAACTGAACCACACTCTTGCAATTTTCTCAGCCCTGGTTTATGGGATCACAAACTAAGGAAGAAAGATGAAATCTAATTATTCTCATCATTGGAGCTTTTTGCTTGTCTCCTGATAAGTGCCTTTGCAATTTCGGTCCTGAGAGCGACTTGCTGCTTCTGGTCAGGAAGGGGCTGAACTGAACGTAGACCATTTACAATGTCCTTGGTCTTGCCGAAGTAGATCTCGTTGAGCGTGTTGCGGATCTTGTTCTCCATATCTTCTACCATGCGACCAATGTTGGCAATGTGTGGAGATGACTCAGATACAGGGCAGTCCTGTTCCATCTGTAAGAAAGACAAGTTTCTTACCAATCTGATAATCTTATGTATCATAATCCATAACTGTATGTGAATTCAAAAAATAATTTGCAATCACAGCCTAATATGAATTAATTTAGGTATCTGCATGTAATTAAGCATTACATGATTAAAGGAGGAATTAAAAGGTGAGAGGTCTAATTAAGAGAGCAAAGTAAGTGGACAAGATTTAAAGTGTAGTGTGAGACTCCAATGATGGTAGAAAATTAATTGGACAAGATTTAGAGAGCACAGGTGTTTCTTAGATCAACAACATATCAATGTGTTTTAATTACCATTAATATAAATCTTCCCTCCACAGCAACCATCCTAGTAGCCCCTTTTCCGATACAAACTGAGGTAAACTGTAATAATGATACAAATCTAACATACACCTCATATATGCACATAATCTGAAGTATGAATGCAAAATGATATCTATTTGCCGATTCTTATTATATATCTACTATTCAAAAAGGAGCCAAGCAAGGATGTTTTTCTCCAAGGTTCTGCCATCTGCTCCTGATGCTACTTCACCCATGTTGGAAACAGTGAACATGAATGAAAATATAATTTTACATCATCATTTCCATAGACTAGTCATAATGTTAATGATATAAGCGAAGGTCAAGCAAAAACCCTTGCCAAACACTCACCACAACTGTGAGTTACAGGACCTCCACAGTGATGACTAGCTTCCATGTCATGGCCACTTGAAAGGTGGCCTGTTCTGTCTTATGGCTGAATGCAATATAACTTGTCACAAGCCTAATTCTCTCTGCCTTTTTTGCCAATTCAAAAGTTTTGGAAAAAGCAGTCTGTTCTTACAGACTGATACTATCTACTTAATACTTTTCAGAGCATGTTTCAGTTCCACGCTCAGAAGTTTTAATGCAACACCTGTGTGAACAGGCCATTCATGCAACTAGTGTTGGGTCAACACTTAACAGCAATAATATATGCAAACAGATACATAATAATAAGTCACTGCATGACAAAGCATTTCAAATAAAAACCGTCACAAATTACCACAAGAAAAAGTTATATCCTCCTTCGAAAAATAAGTCCCCCGGGGGTAATCACTGTTATCTATTACATTATGCTTCAAAATTTTGATAACCCCCTTACTGGTTAATATGATGAAATATGGACAAGTCATCACTCGGAACAATTCATGTGAATGCCTCATCTAAAGATCACCTGAAATCTAATGAAGAACAGGGATGCTCAATTTTCTCGGGTACACCTGCTGATCTGCTCCCAAACTGATTTAAAATACATGCACAAAAAAGTTACTTACGGGTGATATATCCTTTCCTAAAGTTAGAAATTCAACTTTAACTTGTAACTGACCTAACATCTATTATTCAAAATTTTTGAGACTTAGGTTACACATATGCAAAATTTCTCGTTTGCAATAGCTTGCTGATGTTTTTTGAACTCACCTGTCTAGTGAGTGAGCCTCCAAGATTCATTGTGCCAGAGCCCTGCTTGTTAGTCTGTAGCCATAACATCGCAGTTGATGTGAGTTTATAATGAGCTGATCGTCCACTTGATTTCTCTACCACCTCAACAACATGGATACTATCCCAACAGCCCTTAATTTTCTTACTACCATCACCAGCCTTCTTTATGAGAATTACACCTGTTACATGAAGAGAAAAGAAAAACTATCTGAACATGCTCATTACAATTCTTCTGTAATCATTAAAGCAATTATACTTACACTTAGTTCAAAAAGAATAGACCATATAAATTTCAAGACTATATGCCAGAAATGTTTGAAAAACAGGAATTCAACACACTTCTGGCAATTTTCCCTCCCCTGTGGTGTTCTGCAAGAATTTTATATCTTGGGGACACCGCCTCCGAAAGAATGGGTGTTTCAGTTTTTAAATCTATATTTGGTAGGTAGTAGTTGGTAGGCAACCAATGACCAGGGAGGTTTATTACCAGTACTACCTGCCTGGGTATCGGAAGGGTTAATGACACCTGCATAGTGAGCCAGCACTTCTGTGGTTGTAAAGTTGTACTCCTATGACCCAGGTAGCGGCCTTTGTTTCTGCCTCACCCACATATGGACTACTGGCATTCTGTCCACAGACATACAATCTTTCCTTGTCACACATAACATTTGACAACACTTAATTCACACAGCTCATTCCTCGTAACTCTAGATTTTCCTTTTCTGTGGTGAGTGCTATATGCTAACCCTATCTTCTGGCAAAATGGTAGGAGCAATAGATAGAAGAAATAGATAGGGACATTTAGGTAGGAGCATTAGGTAGAAGTAGCAGGCAGGAACATGAGGCAGGAGCAATAGGTAGTAGTAGTAGTAGTCAGTAGGAACATTAGGTAGAAGCCTCTGCAATCAATGCGCTGGACTTATCCTCTGCTAGTGGCCTGTTAAGGGTGAGACACTGAAGGTCAAGAAGCGGCAATGGAGTTCACTAGTTATGGAGAGACTATTGTCACGGCCACCCCCATGGGGGAGTTCCAGAAGCGAACTGGCATCAGAGAGATAGATAGATAGAAATCTATATTCCCTCCTTTGTGGTCTGTCCAACAAAAATAAAAGTGTTCATGGAAGACTGCCTTGGAGAACAAAGGGTTTTCATTTCTAAAGACCTATATTTCTTTACTCCACAGTGACAAAACAATTCACAATTAAAGAAAATGATGCTGAAGTACGAATCTACAAGAGTTCTAATTAATTAAGGACACTGCAAAGATTTCATCAGCTCCCATATGTAAACCGACAGACCACTGACTAAAAGTTCTGGATTAGAGCTCAAAATTCATGATGCCTATACATGAACAAGCATTTTGAATGAACTTAGCTTAACATTTGGCTCCAATGCATATTCTAATACCACCATTAGCAATTTTCCTCATCAAGATCAAGCCATTCCTTGTCTGCATTATATGTCATTGTACATCACTGGTATTCCCCGCCTGGATATCAGGTGGGTTGGTAATGGCAGTGAGGTGAGCCAGCACTTCAATGGTTATCAAGTTGCAATCCTCTGACCCAGATGTCTGTCTTTTCTTTCTGCCTTACACATACATGGACTCTTGACATTCTGTTCATAAAAATACAATCTCTCCTTGTCACACATAACACTTGACAACACTCAACTTACACAAATCATTCCTCATAACTCTAGATTTTCCTGCAGTGAGCACTATGCACTAGCCCTGCCTTTTGGCAAAATGGGAGGAAGTAGTGGGTCGATACATTTGGCAGGAGCATTAGGCAGAAACATTAAGTAGAAGTAGTAGGATAGAACATCAGGTGGGAGCATTAGGTAAAAGTAGTAGGTTAGAACATTAGGGAGACACATTAGGTAGAAATAGTCAGTATGAACACTAGGTAGGAGCCTCTAGAAACACTGTTCTAGAGTTGCCCTCTGCCAGTGGCCTATTAATGGTGAGGCATTACAGGCTAAGAAGTGGCACTGGAATTCATCAGTTATGGAGACTCTTTTGCTGTGGTCACCACTTCGAAGCGGTTTCCATAGGGAATGGGCATCAGAGATATGGAAAGATTGTTCTACCTATCTTTTTTTTATACATATTCGCCATTTC